>JAEOAD010002854.1:0-227500 GCA_036365145.1 Orientallactaga sibirica | reverse complement strand
GATATTTTCTTTATGATTGTTATTTTGTTGATAAATCAAGATTTCATTTTTCTTTTCTTGTTTTATTTCTATGTTTTCACTAATTTATTTCTAGTTTATGTTGTGATTTTCTTTGGGCTTATTTATAAATATTAGTTAAGTATATTTAAGTATATTAAGTATAGTTTCTGTTTCAAGGAATAAAGTTATACATATTTTAGAATGATATACCATATATTAATCCAAAATTATATTTACATATATATAACATATATAATATATATATATTTATATATAAATTAAATATGTATCAATTATATGTAAATTATATATGAAGCCAAGCATGGTGGTGCACACCTTTAATCTTAGAATCAGGAGGCCAAGGTATGAAGATCACTGTGAGTTCAAGGCCACCCTGAGGCTATATAGTGAATTTCAGGTCAGCTTGGGCTACAGCGAGACCCTACCTAGAAAAACAAATAAAAAAATTGCATGTGCATCATTTAAAGAATTGTCTCATGTGATTATGAAGGTATGTAGGTTTGGTACAGCCCACATCTGTAGAATAGACCAACAAGCTGAAGCCCAAAGGAAGTCTGCTGGCAGAATCCTTTCTGGCTTAGAGGAGGCCATTTTTTCTTCTATGAATGACTTAATGGATTGGATGACACCTACCTATTCATATCACAGAGGATCATCAACTTTTTTCATTATCCACTGGTTTAAATTTTAATCTCACCTCTCAAAATTTACACAAACAATAATTTTGACTTCTTTTCTGGTTCCTAGCATCGATTCAAGTTGTCACATAAAATTTAACTAAATATATATATATATGTATATGTAATGCTTCCAAAAAATGTGTATGTATGGATGTATATGTAACATTTTATATATTTTCTAGCAGTTTCTTTACTTTGTAATTCTGTATAATGTTCCAGTCTTTTATTTCAACAGGTTGCCTCTTATTTTTTTCCAAAAAAATTTAATTAATTTATTTATATTTAAGAGAGAGAGAGATATAACAGGCAGATAGAGAATGGGTGCTCCCAGGCCTCTAGCCGCTGCAAACAAACTCCAGATGCATATGCCACCTTGTACATCTTGTTTTAAATGGGTACTGGGGAACTAAACCTGGGTCCTTTGGCTTTGCTGGTAAATACCTTAACTCTTAGGCCATGTCTGCAACCCCAACAGATTGCCTCTTGATTGTCTTCCATAAGCAAATGTAAGTGAATAATGTCTTATTCCCATTTCTCTTTGTCTTCTATCTCATTCAATATTCACTTAACATGAAAAACTTTCTGTTTTTTCAACATATTTATGTATCTGTGACTTGGTTATCAGCTTTAAATAGCATATTTTTCAGCAGACTACCAAAGATCATGTAATTATATCAGCTGTTCTCCTCTACTCTGTCAATTATCTCACATACCCATTGTAAAGTCTCATGACATTTCATTTTGTTCTATGATGTCCACATCTGCTGTACCCTTGTGAATTTATGCATAAGTGCTCATTGTTTGCCTTTGCTGAACTTTCTCCATGTTGTTCAGTATGAAGAAAATATGTCCTACTTTTCCAAGGTAGTCTGATTGCAAGTATTCTCTGAGTTCTAACATGTTGATGCATAACTTTCTTGGTGCCATTTATTAACTAGCTTTGATAAGGTATAAAATTATTTTCACATCTTTCCTCAAGACTTTGGAAGCACTTACTATCTAAATTTTTTTCATTAGTTTTGTTTTTCATCAGTGCCCATGTATCCATTAGATAGCTTATTCTTCCTGCTTTATTCTCTCTTGGTACTTAGGTGGCTAAATTTTCTTATTTAGTAGCAAAAGGAGTCTTTGCTTTGAAGTGTAGAAATTTTAATCAGATTATTTATATTAGTCATTGGAAAGTCTGCTTTTCATATCTCAACATAAAATCTCTATTATAAAGTTTTATTTATATTTATTTACTTATTTTATTTATTAGAGACAGAGAGAGAGAGAATGCGAATGGGGGCACGAGGGCCTCTAGCCACTGCAAACGAACTCCAGACGCATGCACCATCATGTGCATCTGGCTTACGTGGGACCTAGAGAATCAGACCAGGGTCCTTAGGCTTTGTAGTCATGAGCCTTAACTGTTAAACCATCTCTTCAACCCCTAATATGAAGTTCTATTTAGCTATATTTTACGAAGTCTTTTCTGTTTATTTATTTGGAGCAAATTCTTTTGGGTCATATGTATTTCTATCTCTCATATTTTCCTCTAATATTCCTTCATTATCTGTTTACTTTTAAAAGCTATACTTTGATTTTTAACAGTCATGTAGTAATTGTACATAGTTATGGAGTAAGTATATTTCAGTGCACAAATTCAGTATTAATGATATGATCAAGGTAATTGGCATATGTATCATATGAAATATATCATTACTATTTTGCAACATTCAATTAATCAATGTCAAAATAAACATTAGAAGGTACTCGTAACCAGTTAAATCCTGGTACCTCTTTACAATCCTCTTTCCAACCTTTGATTCCTCAACCCTTGCCAGGCTCTAGTCACTGCTTTATATTCTCTAATGCTTTGATATCTAATTTGTAGCTTCTGCAAGTAAGGGAGAACATGTAGTATATGTCTTTCTTTGTCACTTATCATATTGGTGTTTAATTCCATTTATGTTACTACAAATGATGGGCTATTTTTAGTAGAGCTGAATAATATTCTATTGTGTATATATACTATCCATTTAGCCCTTGATGGACATCTAGGTTGATTCCATGTCTTGGCTATTGTGGATAGTGCTGCAATCATGATGTGGGCACATATATATCCTTGACATACTAATCTCTTTCCTTGGCATATGTACCCAGTACTGGATAATTGTATCATGTGGTAGTTCTATTTTTAGTTTTTGAGAAATGTCCATACTGTTTTCCATAATGGCTGTAGTAATTTACATTTCTGCTCACAGTGTAGGAGAGTTTCATACATTATCTTTAATCTTTATTTTTCTCTTTTTGATACTAGTCATTCTAAATGGAGTGAGATGAACCCCACTGCATTATGATTTTGATTTGCAT
This sequence comes from Orientallactaga sibirica, assembly GCA_036365145.1. Lineage (NCBI taxonomy): Eukaryota > Metazoa > Chordata > Mammalia > Rodentia > Dipodidae > Orientallactaga > Orientallactaga sibirica. Next base: position 224,444 of record JAEOAD010002854.1, on the reverse strand, counting down.
TTCCAGGAGGATTTGGGATGTTGAGTATTTTTTTTCTTCTTTCATATACTGGTTGGGCATTTTTATATCCTCTTTAGAGAAATCTCTCTAGGCCCTTTGATGATATTTAAATAAGATTCTCCTCCTCCTTGTCATTTTGCTGTTGAGTGTTTTAAGCTCCTTATATATCCTAGAAATTGATTCCCTTCTTGGATGAATAATTTGTAAATTTTTCTGCCTTTCTGTAGGTTGTCTCTCTAGTCTGGTGGATATTTTTTCTGTACCAAAGCTTTTTAGTTTGCTGCTATCTCATTTGTCAAACTTTGCTTTTGCTGCCTGAGCTTAGGACAGCCTGATATCCTGCAATATTCACCCTATATTTTCTCTGATTTTCATGGGTCATTGTCTTACATTTAAGCTTTTTATTAATTTTAAGTTGATTTTTGTAAATATTTAGAGATAGGGAGATAGTTATCTTTAAATGTGAATATTGATTTCTTCAAATGCTACTTATTGAAATGATTTCACATTCTCCAATATATGTGCATGCTTAATGTGTCAAAAAGCAGTTGGGGGCTGGAGAGATGGCTTAGTGGTTAAGGCGCCTGCCTGTCAAGCCTAAGAACACCCGTTCCATTTCCAGGTCACACATTTAGCCAGACGTAAGTGACACAAGCACGCAATGCTGAGTTTGCCCACAAGGGGGTGCATGCCTCTGGAGTTCATTCAGAGCAGCTGAAATGGCCCTGGTGTGCCCATTGTCTCTCTCTGTCTCTTCCTCTCTTTCTCTGCCTCTTCCTCTCTCTCTCTGTCTGTTTCTCTCTGTCTCTGTCTTTCTCTGTCTCAAAAAAAAAAGCAGTTGGCTATAAATGTGTATTCTTTTTTTGGGGGGGTGATATAGTCTGTTTCATTGTTATAAGCATTTCTTTTATGCTGGTTCTCTGTGGTCTGTTTTGTTGTTCTTACTCATGATTGATTATTCAAGGTCTTTTGTAGTCCAGTACAAATTCATGAAGAATGTTTTTGGTATTTTGGTAGGTATTGCACTGAACAAATAGATTGCTTTATAGTCACTTTTAGCACTATTACCTCTCCTAATCTATGACCATGGGATGCCTTTTCATTTGTTCTGTGTCTGTTATCTTACTTATTTCATCAGCTTATTTTCCATTGGTTTATTAATTTTATTTTGGCAATTTTGTTAATGATATGTAAAAAGGCTACAAATTTTTATGGTGTTCACTTTTACATATTTGCTCTCTTCAAAGCAATTATTGTATGTTGTTTTTGTACCCCACCATATATATATATATGCACATACATACATACATATGTTGTGCATGTCCATATATAATGGACATGCATACATGGATATATTAAATCTTGACATCATCAACCTTTCTCTTTTCATATTGAATGCTATGGGTTAATATTGATTATCAACTTAATACAACTAAAGAATTAGGCAACAACCCTGTAGGCACATCTGTGAATGTCTCCAGAAATGTTTACCTGAGGAGGCAAGATCTATTCTGATGGTAAATGACACCATTCTATGGGATAGGATCCTGTATTGAATAAAAGGGTGAAAGCAAGCTGGGCATCAGGATTACTCTCTTCTGCTTCCTGATGCTACCATGTCTTTCCTGACACCACTAAGTATACCCTTTCTCAAACCACATACCCAAACAAACCCTTATCTTATGTTGCTTTTTTTTTATTTTTGGAGAGAGACAGAGGGAGAGGGAGAGGAAGAGGAAGACAGATAGAGATGGGTGCACCAGCAGCCTCTTAGCTGCTGCGCACGAAATCCAGATGCATGTGACCCCTTGTGATCAAGTGCAGCATTGCGCCTTTGCATCACTTTGCATCTGGCTAAACGTGGGACCTGGAGATTGGAACCGCTGGAGATTGGAACCAGTATTCTTAGGCTTAGGAGGCAGGTGCCTTAACCGCTAAGCCATCTCTCCAGCCCTTATGTGGCTTTTGACAGGCATTTTGTCACAGTGATGAGAAAAGTAATACAGAAAATTGGTACTGAGAAATGGGGTTATTATTGTGATAACACTCGTCATGTGGCTTGTAGGCCTCTGAAACTAGTCTGAAGGAGGCATACAGAGCTAGCTATAGGCTAGAGAGGTGCTAGAATGCTATAAGCAGAGCTTATTGGGCCAACTTAGTGATGTTTAAAAGACCACTATGATTAGAAAAGTGTAGGCAATTAAGGCCCAGCTCATGAAGTTTCAGGGGAGTTAGAATCATATAGGAAACAAATCTCTTAGCATGTCTGTGAGGGAATTTTCAAAATTTAACTGAGGAGGGAAGGCCTACCCAACAGGTAGACAGCACCACTCCATGAGCTTGGGTCTAGGATTGAGTAAAAAATAGAACATGAGCTGAGCACCAGCATTCCTCTTTACTAGCTTTCTCTCTTTCCCTGTTTCTAAATTGTACATTTAGAAAAAGTAACCAGCTACTTCATGCCCTTGCTTCCATGCCTTCTTCACCATGATAGAATGTATTTTGTGGCAGTTACTTTTTCATAACCCAACCAGAAGCAGCTTATGGTAGAAAGGGGTTTATTTTAGGCTTATAGTTTCAAGGGGAAGATTCATCATGGTCAAAGGATCTGGCTCATTCCATTATGCTTCCACAGCACAGAGACAACACCTGGCACCAGCAAGCATGAGCTGACTCTGAACACACAGGGCTGGACTCTACCCCAAGGCTTTCCCCTGGTCACATACTTCCTCCAGCAAAGCTCTACCTCTCAAACACTGCACACCAAAAAGAAAATCTCTCAAATAACTTTGCATACTTCTTTTAACCCAAGTTGTTCTTACTTTTGCTGGAGAATTTGTTTTATTTTACAGGTGACATAGAAAAGAGAGGGGTGTAGCAGACAGCTTCAGGTTCACTGAGATGAACTTCCAGACCAGGCACAGTTATGGAGGAAGGGATATTTATAGAAGCTTACAGATCCAGGGGAAGTTCCATAATGGTAGAAGAAGCTGGCCTGCTCTTACGGGACCAGGAAGAGAGAGAGAGAGAGAGAAAGCCACAAGCCAAAAGCCACATAGCACAGCACACCTCAGGAACTCCAGCTAAGCATACTTTGCATATCTTTAGATTGAAATCCTTAACCCACCACTACACCTTAAGATCTGCCCAGTGACACTGCCTCCAGCCAGGTGGATTCAGATGCAAACTATAAACTAATAAAACACTAAATATAATGGGGGTCATCTATTCAAACTACCACAAGGGGAGTCAAGATATATCAGTAAGACAAGTAGATAGTCGACTGCCCACCATGTGATGTGCCACCTCTACCCCATCTGCTAGGGCCCAGGAGAATTTGAAGAGGAAGCAGTGATATGAATACTGCTCTGACAACCAGGTCCATAGTGATGGGGACAGACATGGTCATCAATCAAAACCTATCAAAGTAGAAATCCAGAGGCTACAAAGCACTCAAAACTAAATCAGACTGCCAACAGGACTGCCATGGCTCAAGGAGCATTATGGAAGAGGGGGTGGAAATATTGTTACCGTGACAGTGGGTAGAAATACCCTGAAGCATGGTCCCCTATTATCCCCTAGGGACTGACTGAGGCCTTCATGACCCTACAGTGAATACCATAACCCCACTGAAGAGTGCCCCTAGGGTAATGGAAGCTGGAGTGAGGGGATATATGATATATGAGGATATCCTGTTACTCTTTCTCAACAAATATATATATAATTCTTCAATAATCCTGTTATATATATTATAATTATATATATATTATAATGTGTTATAATATATATTATATATTATATAATATATAATAAAATTAAAAATATAATACTTAGAAAAAAACCTGATGCTATGGGAGCATTGCATTCAAACCACCACAGTATCCCTTCTTTCCCTTTCCCTCCTTAGGTTGCTTTGTGATGGTATTTTGTCACAATACTGAGAATAACTAATACAAATGCCTTTCACATACTTCTTTGTCATTGTTCTGGTGGAGACTCCTTATTGAGTTCCTTATCTCAGAGAAAATGTTGCTGGCCTTTTCTCATTCGGGGTTATACTAACTCTTATTGTGTGGAGGTATATTTCTTCTATACCATTTTTTTTGAGTGTTGTTATCATGTGGAGAAGTTAAATTTTATTTAATGCTTTTCTGTGTCAGTTTAGAAGATATTATTTTTAATCATTAATTCTGTTGTGATGTATTACATTTATTGATTTATATATGTTCAACTATCCTTGAATTACTGTCATACATATCCCTTGATTATAGTATATGATCTTTTTATGTGCTGTTGGATTTGATTTATTAAGTTCCTTTATGCCACTGTGACAGAACACCTGATGGAAACAATGTAAAGGGAAGAAAGATTTACCTAGTTTTCTCATAGTTTCAGTGGGTTTCAGTCCATTGTGATAGGGAAGCCATCGCAGAAGGAGGAAGCAGGAGTTTGTAGAAGAGGTCATTCCTATCTCAGTGGACCTACAAGCAGAGCGTGCAGGAACCAGGGCCCGGGAATAGCTTTCAAAGACCCACTCCTGGTGATTTACTTTTGCCTGCTAGGCTTCACCTCTTAAAGGATACACATACGTCTAAATGGTGCTACTTTACTTGCCAGGAAAGAGGCATTCAAACCATGAGCCTGTGGGGTATATTTCAGATTCAAACCATATGCCTTGCCCCTAGCTGCCAAAGGCTATGGCTATATCTTAATACAAAATGCATTTAGCCCAACTTCAGGAGTCCTCAAAATTTTAACAGTTCTGACACTGTTAAGAGGGCAAAGTTCAAAGTTCTGAGACTGAAGGCAATCTCAACTGTGAGCCTCTGTAAAATCAAGATAGAGTCGTCACTGCCAGCCCAAACAGCAATGGAGGAATGAGAGGATATCCTGGGAAAGCTGGATCAAGACAAGACTGAAAGCTAGCAGTGTAAACATTAAATCTTAGAGCACAACATCATATGGACACATAGTATCATGTTACGAGCCCGAGAGGGTTGGTCATTCCAACCTCTGTGGCCTTTCTCCTTGTAGCACAGATGGACTCTCTGTCAGGATGACTCCCTCAGGCTTGTCGCTTTTCTAAGCAGATGTCACATGCTCCTAGCATCTCCAACATCGTAGGTTCTCTCTTTCACACTTCACCTCTGCAGCTCCATTCATAACCCTCTCAGGAACTGCATATAAGATATATGACCATGCTGCACATCTAATATGTAAATATTTAGCACCTGCCTAAATATTTGTCAGTTTTATCTTTTCAAAAGCCATTCTTTATTTCATTGATCTTGTGTTTTCTAAAAGTCAGTTGTGATCTTTTCTGCTCTGTTCTTTGTTATTTATTTGCTTTTGTTAATTTTAGATTTGTCTTATTCTTGCTTTTCTGGTTCACTAAATCACACTAAAATATTTGTGGTTTTTCAATCAGGTCTTGAATCTATGATCTGCCTGACTCAGCCCCCTGAGTGGCTGGACCAGACCAACATCACCAGGACAAAACTTGGATTCAGTTTCTGATGAGGTAGGGCACGAGATGTCTGCATTTTAACAAGTTCTCTGGGTTGTGCAGCACCTCCAGGACCATACTTTGAGAACTACTGGTTTATATGATTTAACTTTCAGTTTTGTAATCGCCAAACTCTCACGATTTTCATTGCTTAGTTGATCCCGATAATGTTATTTACTGTCTATGGTTTTTGTACCATTTCTAAAGTTTTTTCTGGTCTCTAATTTTGTTCAGAAAAAATATATACTATGCCCCCACACATTTTTCTTTTTTGAATTTGTTAAGATCTAGTTTATAGTCTAACTTATGATCTATCCTGAAAAAGTTTCATTTGTTAATGAAAAAAACATTTATTCCTTAGGCTATTGGATTGTATGTTCTGTAGATGTCTGTTAGACCCATTTGATCTGTATGTAGTTTAACTTGATGTTTCTTTTTTTGTCTGAGTGATCTATCCGTTGATAAAAGGAGGTATGGGTGTCCCTAACTTTTTAAGATTTTCTCTTTCTTTTTATGTCTGCTGTTTGCTTTATATAGTTTATATAGTTTGCTTTATATAGATGCTGTAGCATCTGATGCATAGCATTTACAATTGTTATTTCTTCTTGTGGAATCGATCCCTTTAGTATTATATCATTTATCAAGATAAAGTGACAATCTTTGTTTTTACAGTTTCCCATTTTTTTTTTACTATAGTTATTGTACATTTCGTTCTTTATTACAGCTAAGTTCTGTTGCTGAGGCTCTCAACCATAATTTTTATTATTTAATTTACTGAGTTGGTGAATGATTGCTTACTGATTCTTTATCATTATTTCTCTCTGCTGAATTTCTCATTTACATTATGAACACCCCCCCCCAGTTTTGTTGACTTGCCTACATGCTATTTTATTAGGTTTCATTAAAATTCTTCCTTTGAATGTTTTGTTAGACATTTCATCAATTTTCTATTTTTTTAAAGCCGGTTATTGATGTATTCCTTTGGAGATACCATGTTTCTTTCTCTCTTTTTTCTCATGCTTCTATCTCCTTACATGGAATTCATGCCTCTATTATGGCAGTTTCTAGCAGCAACTTCCTGGGTGACTTTCATAGTAAAAGGCTTTCTATCTACAGTGGATCCTAGTGTGTGTTGTAGTTGCCTTCTTGATGCCGGGACAAAGCACCGGACCAAAAGCAGCTGATGGGAGGAAAGGTGGTTTGTTGTTTTGCTTTGTTTTTATAATTTTGGCTTACAGTCTCTGAGGGAAGCTTCATGGTGACAGGGCATGAGCAGATGATTGACGTGAGCAGAGGATGGACAACACCTCTGCCACAGCAGTTGGAAAACATCAGCAGGACAGTGAGCTGAACTCTGGTAAAGGGGAGCTGGCTGTAACACCCCTATACCTGTTCCCAACAACATACCTCCTCCAGCAGAGCTCTACCTCCCAACTGCCATCAGCTGGGAACCAAGGATTCAGAACACATGAGGTTGTGGAAGATGTCTGATCCAAACCACCACAGTGTGGTTTGATATGTTCTTTGATTCGGTTTAATGTGGGCACTTTAATATAGTGCCCAGGCAGTTTCTTCAGCTGTCATCAATGTTGGCACTGTCTGTTGGCATCTCAGTGACCTAGAGACTTTTGGGATGTAGTCCCCTTAGGTGGGGTGGGCTCACTGGCAGTTCCGGGTATAGTGTGCCTGGTCATAAGTAGGAATGCCCATCAGTTTCCATTAGGTCCAGTGAAGGCTGAGTCACTTCAGGGGGGCCATGTAGTTGTGGTAAAGCATGCCTAGTTGTACAGTGATTTTCCTATAAATGTCTGTGGACTACACTAGAACATGGAGATGGGACACCTGCCATTGTTTGAGGGCTGTGCTGGTGACTTTGTATATAGCTTAAGTCCAGTCCTGTTCAGGGAGGTCACTACAGCTTCTTCCCAGGGCTGATGGTTCGTCAGAGGACTCTCTACCTCCCAGGGTTCCCGGGGTCAAGCTTCTGAGAATAGGCTGATGAACTGCTTCTTGGGGCCACAGAAGGATGAACATGGCCACTTGTCTGCTCCTCAGGACTTGTGATGGGCGGCTCCAGGGCTGCGTCTCTGTTTCTCTGGCCCCTGTGGTCCAAGCTTATCAAAGCTGATTGCCTGGACACTTTTTGAGGCTGAGATTATGTGTGTAGGGGCCACTTGGCTGCTGCCTGGGCAGTAGTAGGATTGTGTGGCTACTTCTAGTATGGTGGTGGGGTAGACAGAATTGTTCAATTGTTCTCTTGGGGTTTCTGCAGTATCAACTACTCAGAACCACAAAGTATGGGCTGATCAGATATTTCCTGGGGCTGTGGGAGGGTAGGTTAGGCCTCCCGTCTGCTATGAATGATTTGGTCAATAGAACAGAGCCGTTGGGGGCAGATACACTGCTGACTTACACAATTCTGGTTAAAGGAAGAGCACAACACCAGCTAGCTTTTTCTCTAGGATCAGGATCTGCATGGGCTACAGGGTTCTTCAGCACTAAATGCTTCAGGTGTTTGTGGTGTGAATGAAACTGCCAAAGTGCCTTCAGCTTACTTTTTCTCTGAACGGCAAAGTACCTCTTAGTTCAGGGTTTATAGTGAGATATGTAATGGCAAGTGCTGTGAGCCCAGGTCCCACTTTACAGAGCCATCATGTATCTCTGTGGTTAGCAACATCTCTACCACATCCTGTCTGTGTTTGGAGGATTGTCCTCAAACACGCCAGTGAAAATCGATGTACCCTTTTCTTCACTTTTCTTCTCCGTTGTGAAGAAAAGCACACTGTGTACTTCTAGTCAGCCATCTTGCTCCTACAATCTATTTACTTACTGCGATTTGAAATTTTTTTAGATGTTCATTTCATTTCACTTGCTTTTTCTCAGCTCTGACTTTCATGTCCTTTGCTATGTTTTCAACAGGGTTTTTTTTTTCCCCTTTGTGATACTTTAAATTTGCTTTTTGAACTTGTAATAGTTTTGGTGTAGGATTTTGGGGTCAGGAGGGGGGGTCTCCCAAACTTATGAACCCCAACTTTGGGTCTTTATCCTAATTTTAACAAAGAATTTTAAAAACTCAAGAAAGATAAATGATGAATTATTGAATTAATTTAGGGAGCAATCACAAACTGTGGGGTTTATTAGAGTCTAGGAAAAGGCTGGAGCAGAGTTGCAAGCATGTGGAGGACAGGAAACACACGCTCATGTGGAAGGCATGCCATAGCTCATGGGGTTCATTTGAGGGAAGTGGAGGTCTAGGAAGAGGCTGGAGCAGAGCCACAAGCATGTGGAAGACAGGACCTAGGTGCTTATGTCTGGAGATTTAGAAGAAACATGCACTAGCGTGGGAGGCACAGTATCTGCCCTGAGCCTCCCAGGGAAGAATGGAAGAAGGTAAAGAGAGCAAGTGGTGGTGACTTGAGGCAGAATAGCAGAGGGAAAGAAAGTCCCAAAGCAGAGGCCAGGAAAGTCAGAAGAGAGTAAAGAGTAGATAGTAAAGAGAGTTACACCCATGGTGACCCCGAGTTTAGAGGAATCACACAGGTCCAGAGTCTAGAGGCAATACCCACGTAGATCTCGAGTGTAAAGAAAATACACACATGGTAGACTCAGAAATCAGAGGACACTCATACATGTAATTAAAGCGAGAAGTTGTCCCAAAGCATAAAACAGAGCCAAGTAGAAAATTATGCAGAAAAAGAAACAATGCTCTTCCCTACCCAGGAGCAAGGGAAAGGCAGACTTACTTTCCAGACAGAGCTCACAGGGCAGAGAGGTGGGCATAGCATGGACAAGCCTTTATAGTCGATTTAAAACGTGTCCTTTCATCAGACTCAGGTATGTAAAGAAAGACCTTACTTGGTTTGTAGATTCAAAGGGGGACCCTAAAGGCCAGCCCACCTAGGTAGTGTGTTAAACTGTGGAGGCCGCAGGGGGCGCTGCAGCTGTTGTAGATGAAACTGGATCAGACACCAGTTCCATTCCTGCCAAGGCAGAGTGGCATCTTCTGGCGCTCACTGTGGACTCCTGTCCCTAACCGAAACTGCCTAAAAGAAGCTAGCTTTCTCCTGAGTCTTCTTCAGTTTTTCCCCCCCAGCTTACAAGTGAATTTCTGTTGTCTTGATATGTGTATGTCAGGGTTCTCTAGAGGAGCAGAATGAATAGTATGGAAGCAATCTCAGAGATCCATCCAAGAGGAATGTCTGGGGATTCCTAATCTGATCAAATTGACAGCAGAACTTAATCATGATACCATGTCTTCATTTAACTCTTTAATCTCTTCTCTAAAGACTTGTTTAAGGAAGTGATGATTTCATATTGTTTTTAATTGTGACAGTCTAAATTATGTGCTCTATTTCAGGTGCTTTCAAATGCTTTTAGTCTTTCTATTGCTTTTATCTTGCTTTCAACGCTCTTATGATTTTTATACCTTAAGGCTGGTACTCATCTTTGAATTAGCAACTCTTTTCTGGATGAGTTGATGTGCAGGAGATGTATGTCTGGCAGGGCCAGAAGTCTGTTCCAGACCCACAGGAATATTCCTTGTGGCAGGATTTCATAAGAACGTGCTCCTCCAGCCTTCAATTCTCCTCATCCAAACTAGATTGGACCAGCAGGATATTCCCAATATAGTCTTTCTTTCCTCCTGCCATTCTGACAGATTGCTTTGCACAAACAGCTTGTTTGTGTGATTCCTCATTCCCTCTCAATTTCTCAAAGCTTTGTATCAAAAAAAAATTCCTGTAAAAATTGTACTTCCAGATTTTAGTTGTTTCCCCGGAGGTATACGTAAGGTTTTGAGAACTCCAGCTTTTTCTAAACTCTAAAGCCATAAGTATCTTTTCTTTGGCTCTGTGATATTCCTATGGGATCTTTACTATGATTTATGGATTTTCTTTTCTTTTTTTAATATTTTATTTATTTATTTATCTGAGAGAGAGAGATTGAGAGAGGAAGAGGAAGAGAGAAAGAGATAATGGGCACACCAGGGCCTCTAGCCACTGCAAATGAACTCCAGATGTGTGTATCCCCTTGTGCATCTGGCTTACATGGGTCCTGGGGAATTGAACTGGGTTCCTTAGGCTTCACAGACAAATGCCTTAACCGCTAAGCCATTTCCCCAGCCCTGAATTTTCTTTTATATGGTGTTTTATGGTTACAGATATATCCTACAAAATCAATGTTCTTCAATTTTAAGCAATACGTTTGTAGGACATTGATTTTTTAATTGAATAAGTGAATGTTCACATTCAGGCCCAGCTTGGGTTAGGTGGTCTCAAGTCACTTAGGAGCTGTGTGGTCTGGGGTGAATTGCTTAATCTTTCCAACCTTCAAATTCTTCACATTTATAATACATGCAACAGAATTCACATTCTAGGGGTTTGAGGCTTAAATAAGATTACTAGAATGTTTTGCATAGCAAGTGGGAGAAGATAAATAGAGTTTTGCTCTCCAAGGAGTTCTGTGAGGAGCTAGTTCCTGGGGACTGTCAGCTGCTCACACCCCAGCGGAGTCCAGAGTGGGAATCCTAAGTCCTACATTGAAATCCTCTTTGTGCCATTGATGAGCTGGGTAGCAAGTTAGTGCATCTCTCAGATCCTGTTTCCTCAACAGAAATGACAGGTGTTTGTGCCTGTGCTACAAGATCCAGGGGAGAAATGCATATCAGATGTTTTGAGGGCATCAATAGGCTACAGAAATATTTCCGATATATTGTTAGTGAGCAGGCTTCACTATCAAAATGCAGTTAAAATCTTAGACATAGTCTTTGTGATGCACATCCATGGTGTTGATGACCAGTCAGTATAATAACCAGCCATGACTACTCACAGGCTGGCACAGGCCAGGCACAGTGCTTGAAATCTGGGGCTCCCAAGAAGAAAGATTGCTTGGATTAACAGCCCTCCTCCACCTACTGACTGAAGCCTGGTGAAATTAATTACCTGCTTGTGCCTCAGTCTCACCAGTACTGAGAGGAGTCATCACCTACCTTGAGAGCTGTTATGATTATCAAGGATGGTGAGAATGTGAACGTTACGAATTTTGAAACAGAGGAACCACTCTGTGAAGTGCCTAGTAGACATCTGCTGGGGCTACAGTCCCCTCAGTAGCAGAAGGTGTCGGTCTCCCTCAATATCACATTTCCTTCATCTCTACATTTGTGGTGGCAGCTTTCGTTCCAATTCAATCCAGCACTTCCAGTTTTCTTGCCTGTTGAGAATTCCATAGTAACTGTTTAGGGGAAGGACAGATTTCAGTCCGGCCAAATGCCAGAAAGGATATGAAGAAACTACTTGAATCTAATCTGCTCCCTTGAGGTGAATGATAAAGGTAATGCAGGACTTAAAATTGGTAAGGTGAAGAAGTTGCAAAGGTAAATGCTTGCTGGGTTTAAAAACATAAACATACTTTATCTTAGAGCAAAATAGCATAAATTTCCTCAAACATTTCTGGTATATAAATGCATCCCCTTTATAGGAGGTAATTGGTTAGTACCTGATATTTCACTTCATTGAAAACAGGTTATTCTTAAAAGATAAATTTTGTTATTATCTTTTTGTTATTATCTCTGAGGCTCTAAAATCTGCTGTTAGAGTCAGAACTCAATTTTGAGTGAATTTGATGATAAGACCTTTGTAACTTTTCTTCTCTAAAATATGGGCGATCTGATGCTGAGCACTCCTTTGGAAAATATTCATTATTTTAGCATGTCATAGCATATAACATTCAGAAATTAATAATTTTTCAATAAATTAAATTTGATACATTAATTTTAAGAAGACTTTTCTTTTTTATGAATTGCCATTTTTATCTTTGGGTTTCAAGTACTTTACAGGCAGGTAAGTTTATAGCTAGATTAAAACCCTACCATTACAAAGTCACAGGCCCCTGCTTATCTACCTCATTGCATCCTATAACAGCCCTATAAGCTGGATGTGATTTTCATCTTTGTACATGGGTTATATGGTCCAGTGTCTTGGCATTAGAGAGATTCAAACTCAGCTTGTGCATTCCAAGTTCTTGTTCTTTCTACCAGAGATGCCAACCACATGCTATTGGAGGACTCCCCGTGACATCCCACCTGACTGCATGTCACAGATGTAAGTTAGGTTGTAGTAGGGGAAGACAGTTTGTTTTAGATTCCACTTTGAGCTGGTTATAAAACTAAAGTTTGATCGATGAATGACATAGAACTGGGTTGACCTTCCTCTACAACTCAATAGTGTTGTGAGGTTATGTAATTAAAAAAAATCTCTGAGCCCCAAAATGAGAATAAACTTAACCAGAAGGATGATCTTAAGGTTAAATGAAATTATTTGTAGAGGTCTTAACACTAGTGCTTGGCATGTGGTACATGATAAAATGAAGGTAAATATTTTCAGCAACATTAGTAATGAACAGGAAATAGAACTTACGCCTTGTAAGCTCCAGTGAAAGACTAATTTGTCATCATAGCAGTCCAATATAATGAAAATTCCATTTTTACCAGCAGTGTTTTTTATCCTATCTAGTAGGTCAGCCTAGCTTCCTTTACCAATAGTGTATATCTACACACATTTCTCTGGACTTTGCATTCACATAGATAGTTTAATGTTATCATTTCTTGACACTGGCCACTAATTTCCTGGACCTCTTGAGAAATTGAGAGCAGCGCTTTTGTTCTTTGCAGCCCCCTGGGGACCATGCTCTGCTGCTCCATCTGACAAGTAAGCTGTGGCAAGTCCAGCTTCATTACCAATTCTCTGGGCTCTTGGGAAGTCCGGGCCCTGTGAATTTGCTTGCATCCCAGCTTCCAGAGCCTTCCAGTCCCTTGCAGTTGCTTCCCCATGATTTTCTGATCCTACTGCCATGGCTTCTAATTGTCCCCAGCTTCCTGTCCTTTTCCTCGCTGACATGCTCAGATGCTTGGCATGCAGATCATTTTGTGCTAATTGTTTATTTAGTGTACCTTCCACTTGTCAGTAGGCTTATATCTGCACAATTCTTGCCTTTTAGGCTGGGGCCAGTATTTTAAAAAGCCCTTATTATTCTCCTAATCTCTCCTGTGGTTTTCCCCCAATTTCTATCCTTACCTTCCTTTGTACACTTTTACTGACACAGCAGATTCTTAATTTGCTTCCTTTGATTTTTTTTTCCCCAAAGTACAGATGGTTTGCTTAACCCCTTGATATCAGATGCTTTATTCATAAAGCAATACTGATATTTCCTGAATCTTCTCAAACTCTTACCTCCCTTTATCTGACATTATCTTAAAAAGAATTCCTTTGTTCATCCTGGAGTGAATGCCGTGAATAGTCAGAAAAGCAAGGAGAGTGCAAGGAGGCTTCTTTGCTGAGTACATGGTTCTTAATGTTTTCTTTTCCTTCCTATCTGCATCAGCTGCAGCTAGGTATATATTACACATTCATTGATATCAATATCCCTGTAGAACCTTGGTTGATGTGGAATATGAAAGCCTAGGGGCCAATGGTGGGAATGGTGAGTATTCAGAAAATTGGGCTCAAATTGAGAATTTATAGCAGAATCCCTAACTCTCCAAGTGGTAGCAGAAATGTAATCTTGCCCTCACCAGGTTATAATATTGCTGATAAATCTTTAAGATTTCAAAACAGGGTAGAGTCTAGGACCTAAGTTGTCCTGAAATGCTCCTTCTATCCCTGCCAAAAATTCTGCTAATCCTTAAAGGTCCACTTCCATTTCATATCTCACCTCTCCATGGAGTCTTCCCTGAATGTATCTAAGAACCACAAAGGCATTCAGTATTTGGCTCTTGGATTTTGACATTACATCAGATTATTTTGCATCTCCCAGTGTATTTTTTAAGTATGTTTCTTTATATGCCTAATTAACGTGAGTAACTTTGAACTCTAAGTACATGCTATAAATTACTTAAATGTCGAGTGGCTAATGTTTAGGTATATTTTGCACTTTCATTTTAATCTACTACTAGACTTTTAGTATGCATAAGAATGCCCTGGAGTGTCTGGGTTCCCTGCACTGACGCTGTGGGAGAGGGTAAGGCAGTGTGGAGTGAGTAGGCCAGACCCCAGTCTCCAGGCTCCTCCCAGCTCCCTGGTCTGGGTTCCCTGCATGGATAGTATGCAGGCAAGCATGGTGGTATGGAGCGAGTAGGCCAGACCCCTGTATTTTCTTTTCCCTTGGCACTGGCCTGTAATTCCCTGTACGAGGTTTCCATCCACAATGAGCTGTTGATCACAGAGACCTACTAGATCTCCCAAAACAAACAAGACAGACTTCTGTCAGAGCACTTGATTACCCACCTGAGGTTAATGGTAAGACCCTACTGCTGAGGACACCATACGCTGTTAGCACAGACCATGAAGAGACCTGGTTGTAATCTGGAAGAGAGCCAGTGCCCAGACAGTCCATCGAGTGATGGAAGGCGCTACATGAGCTAATGGGGGCAAGTGGCCAACCTCTGTCCAAGCAACTCAAGGTCTAAGCAACTCAGAGGCAAACAACCTGACATAGCTGGGAGTGGTGGCACACACCTTTAATCCTAGCACTCGGGAGGCAGAGGTAGAAGGATTGCTATGAGTTTGAGGCTACCTTGACACTACATAGTGAATTCCAGGTCAGCCTAGGCTACAGTGAAACCCTACCTCAAAAAACAAAAACAAAAACAAAAACATGACATGACGCTCACATAAGTGCAATAGTGACACACAGCCATGGTGGGCAACCAACTGCTCTTGGGTTGGCTAACAGATCTGCTGGAAAGGAAACCATATATGGAACTATGAAACAAGCCAGAATCATATCCAGATAACAATTTTGCTTTCCAATGTCAAGCTCCCACTAATCTTGGCATATAAGAGGGTCTACACCCTTCAAATTTTCTCTAAATTAATAATTGTTATCCCATTTGACCAGTGCTGACTTCACTCTCCATTGGAGAATCTGCTTCTCTTTTTCAGACGGGTGCTGGACCTGAGGAGATAAATGACCCAGTGCACTCCACCCTAGCTCCAGCTGAAGCCACAGAGGATTGGAGAAATGAGCAAGAGTGCTGCTTTCTCGATGAACCTGATATCATCACAAGGATGAAGGAGACAGACACTGAAGACACTCCACACCTACCAAAGCAGAGATCCAGAGGCTCCTGACAGCCCATTACTGAAGTAGACTTAAAATACTCCCAGCATGGCTCAGAGAATTTTGCGGAAAAGGGGGCAAAATGATTGTTAGAGCCACAAGTTAGGACCTTTTAAAAATTTTTTTAAAAATTATTTTATTTATTTTTGGAGAGAGACAGAGAGGGAGAGGGAGAGGGAGACAGAGATGGGCATGCCAGCAGTCTCTCAGCTTCTGTGAATGAAATCCAGATGCGTGCGCCCCCTTGTGTGCAAGTGTGGCATTGCAACCTTGCATCACTTTGCATCTGGCTAAACGTGGAACCTGGAGATTGGAACCAGGTTCTTAGGCTTAGCAGGCAGGCGCCTTAACTGCCAAGCCATCTCTCCAGCCCCAAGTTAGACCTTTTGTACAGAGACGTTGTCTCTCCACCACAACTGACTGCTGGCCACATAATGCATGACCCACAGTCCCCTTGGGGTTGACCTGCATCCCCAATGAGGAGGGCCTCTTCAGAAAAGGGGCAGGGAGGAGGGAAAGGATGGTACCAACATGAGTTGTTTTCATACTAAATATGTCTATATGTAATAAAAATAAATTAATAAATAAATAATAAATAAATAAATAAATAATGCCCTGAAGACCTGTATTTAAAAGATTTCCAGGTTGTTTCCCATGCAGCTGAATCAGAAACTTCAGGTTTTAGGGACCTGCAATCTTCCATTTAAGTGAACCCTTGTGACATCTGCTGTCAACCAACGTTTGATAACAACTACTTTAGGAGATGCTGGCAAGGTAGCTTTCAAATTTCTCTTCCTTTCTTGTCTTGCTATTATTACCTCCCTGAGCTAGGCTCACATCAATATTACCCAAGTATAAATGTAGCACTCACACAAAAAATACATACTCCTTGGGCTGGAGAGATGGCTTAGTGGTTAAGGCGCCTGCCTCCTAAGCCTAAGAATGCCGGTTCCAATCTCCAGCGGTTCCAATCTCTGGGTCCCATGTTTAACCAGATGCAGTGACACAAGGGTGCAATGCCGCACTTGACCACAAGGGGGCACATGCATCTAGATTTCGTTTGCAGCAGCTGAGAGGCTGCTGGCACGCCCATCTCTATCTGTCTTCCTCTCCCTTTCTGTCTCTCTCTGTGTCTCCCCCCCCCAAAAAAAAGCATGAGCCTCCACCGAGCTCAGCTGACTTTTTAAAAAATTGCCCTGGGAAGGGTTGGGGATTTAGCTCAGTGGATGAGTGCTTGCCTAGGTTCAGTCTTCAACACCCAAAAAAAAAAAAAAAAAAAAAGACAAAAATCATATTGTCCTGGGAATGGTGGGCTTAAAGTTCATTTACCTTCAGATTCTGTATGTGGGGGGGGGATGTCACTTAAATAGAAGATCGCAGGTCCCTAAAACCTGACTCAGTCTTCCATGTGACCCAGCTCAGTGTGGGGTGCATAGTAGGCTAGGTGCATGATCAAAAGGGAGAACGGTCCTCATATCTACCCAGTGTGATATATTGTCAAAATACACATTCTTTGGTCTCAGGAATAAATCCCTGGCATAGTGACATGACTGATTTAGGATAACCCATGATAGAAAGAAGGTTAGCAATTTTTCCTGACCGCTCAACATCCTCATTTCTTGAAACAGAGCCTGTCATTTTAGAATATCTAACACTTCAAAACAGCTTATTGTGGTGGTGCCATGGCAACCAAAAAAAGAGGCTTTCCTCCATTTGTACCAAATAGGAGTGAGAGGTGTTTGAAGAGCAAATAGAAACAGTCTGCAGTTCTGTGTGAGGAGACATTTAAAGAAATTGGCAGGAGTGATTTCTGCCCCTGCAAGCTGATAGAATTGTGTTCGCTCCTGTGTATCCGGTACTTGAGCTGTGCAGCGTGGCAGGGATGAGGCTCTGGGTGGCTCCTTTTATGAGTCTTTGCACCATGTGTCCTTCATATGAACATTCTTCTCTGGCGACGTGGAAGAATATTTATGCTAATGCCTTGGCTTTGGGTACTATTCTGATCAAAAACTACTACTTATCCTCTGCGTCACTCCAAGTCACACGCATCACTTGTGCAACGGCAGTTTCCTGCTTTCCAAGCCTGGGTGGACATGAGAGTAGCTCAAAGAACAGAACAAAAAAATCAGTTAGAGACACATACAGTCCTGTTGTGGGCCAAGGAAGCTGGGTTTTATAACCTGCTTCCTGGTGGTTTTCATGCACGCATGCCTCTTTGGCACTGAGAATGTACCCTACTGGTTTTTCAAAGTATAGATGCAAGATTCCATGGCCCGGCTGTCTCCGTTCCTTAGTACCCCTCAATCTGTCAGCCTCTTCTTTGCAGACTCCTTTGAAACTGACAGGCCTAAGCATTTTGCTGACATTCCATAAATGAGCCCTTTGCTCAGTAAATACAGGTCGCGCTCATCAGCACTGGTAGACTGCTGAATAATGGTGGCTCTTTCCAGAATAACACATTGCCTTCCTGCAGAAATCAAAGCTCCTCTTCTGGTGCTTTCACATACTTCTACATAGGACTGGACTGCAGACCTGTCTGTCTAGCTGTGTGGCTAAAAATCTCCAGGAGAGGCAAAGCCCAGGACGATACTGAGCTGAGGATTCTAGGATTAAAAAAAAAAAAAAAAATCAAAGTTCTGGAAGCATCATTGTGTCTGTAAATAACACAAATTGGCATTTATTGCTGAATACAGCAATCTCCCAGTCATCCAGGAGATAAAGATTCAAGCTAAGTGAGGAAGGCCACCAGCCAGCTCATGTCCTGTCCTTAGTCTCCTTGAAAGATAAAAGGGATAAGTAAATAAAAAATAATAATAAAAACCTCCTCTTGAGTTGGTAAATTTCAAATCAGTGCTCCGATGTGATCATTTCACTCCCAAGACTAACAATACTAGTAGAGGGCACACTTAGAAAGTGAAACCTGGTTCAAATCCAGAAAAGTGAGCTTACTGTGGCATAAGGAAGACCTAAATGATGGCCAGCGAGTGTGTTGCTGATGGAGGTTTGGCAAATACCTAAGTCCAGTGGTGGTGACTAGGGTTTATTCAGGAGCCAGGAGGTTTCTACAGAAAGTTATCAAATCCACAGTGTTGTGACCTGCTGAGTGAAGGGTGTGGTCTGTGATGTCGAGAGTTGGGCAGAAAGGGTTTCTTCACTTCTTCGAAAAGTGTGTACTGACAGACAGGTAGTGTGGCCCATGGAGCGCTGCAGCAGGACCAGTAACACAGTGAAAGTCGTCTGTGTTGTCATGTCAATTACTTTTCCATACTGCATTGGCTAGATACCTATATACAGTAATAGTACATACTCTGTACATAGTAAGGTGTTTTAAAAGATTTTTAAATTTAATGTGTGTAAGGACTAGATGACATATGGCTGTATGGTCCATGAGGACATCAGTTGCGAGGTAGTTGTCTGATCAGATCACCTATGTGGTCAGTGGGGGATGCAAGATGTGAAGGCCGTCCTGTCTGCTTCCATGGCCTTGGCCTCGGTTGCTCTCCTTCTCAGTGTCCTGATTCTACTTGTCCAGCTTTCCCTTAGCTGAAATGAAATCTGACCCATGCTCCGACTCCTGGTCTGTGAGCATCCGCTTCCTCAGAAACTACAGATAGGAAAGGGTGGTATTCTGGATGGTGGACATGACAATTAAATGTTACACTCTGGGCTGGCATGATTGCTCAGTGGTTCAAGGTACTTCTTTGCAAAGCCTTCTGGCTGAGGTTCAACTTACAAGCCACCCATGTAAGCCAGATGCAGAAAGAAAGTTGTGCAAGTGTCGGATGTTTGTTTGCAGTGGCAAGAGACACTGGTCACCCCCCTGCACCCCAACACACACATGCAAATAAATAATTTTTAAAATGTTCCACTGGGCATGTAGTTTATATATCAATCTCCTATTAGCCTGGTCACCATGAGATGCCCCTGATGAGTCTGACGAGTAGTGGGTGAACTAACAGAACAAGTTATAGAAGTATTGCAGCTCAGAAGGAAAGAGTGTGGGAAGTATCCTGGGTTTTATTCTTGGGTCAGTGTTTTTTAGCTACATCTGAGCCTCTGTTTTCCCATCTGTAATAGAGATTACCATAGTTCACACTTTATGGGCTGGCCATGATGATTAAATAAAGTGCACACAGCACAGGTCCTAGTGTAAGGCAGGCACTCCAAACACATTTCTGATTTGCATTGCTGGTCCCATGAAGCCAGGGGTCAGGTGCTAGTCTGTGGGCACTTTCTAAGGAGCTGACATCAGCTGTGAGTTATTCTCTCACGAACCTTTTCTGGCTTCCACATAGGACAATATTTAACCGCAAGGTGGGTGGTGGGTAGAGAATGTGTTCTAAGGCTTCTTCCCACTGCCAGATAAACTCTAAGTGCATGTGCCACTTTGTGCATCTGGCTTAGATGGGTACTGGAGAATCGAACCCTGACTGTCGGGCTTTGCAAACAAGCACCTTTAACTGCTGAACCATCTCTCCAGGCTACACTTTTATTCAGCTTGTCCACTTGCAAAAATTTTGATTTTCACTTTTCTACATACCTTTATTAAAAAACTTAGGATTTTTTTTAACTTTTAACTGAACATATATAAAATCAAAAGTACTTTTTATAAGATTCAAAGCTTGAAAAAAGTATATGGAGATAAAAGTTATCATTCCCTTTCTCTCTAACTTTTCCATGAGATATTTCTACTGTCTTTCTTATATTTTTATTTTTTATTTATTTGAGAGAGAGAGAGAGAGAAAGAGAGGGAGGGAGGGAAAGAGGAAGATAGAGAGAATGGGTGCACAGGGCCTCCAGCCACTACAAATGAATTCCAGATGCATGTGCTACCTTGTGTATCTGGCTTACGTGGGTTCTAAGGAATCTAACCTGGATCCTTTGGCTTTGCAGGCAAGCACCTTAACTGATAAGTCATCTCTCCAGCTCTCTATTGTTTTTCTTTAACTTTCCACACTTGAGCTTGCAGTATACATGATGTCTCTTACCCATTGTTTTTGTTTTATCTCATCAACAAGTACCATTAATATTTTTCATGTTGTTAAATTTTTAGACACAAACCTATATATTTTTAGAGTATTGCCTCCAGATTTCTCTATTGTAGCTAATTCTACAATGAAAGTTACTCTGCAGAACTTGTTGGTTAAAGGATTTAGTGTTATAATTAAGCATTCTCTTAAGTTTTGGACTGCTAAGTTTGATTTTTTTTTTTTTTTACTGTTTAACTAAAAATGTTGCAATGACAACCTTTGGGTATAACTTTTCCTTTAAATTTTAAAAATAATTTATTTATAATGAATAATAACAGTATAGTGGAATATTCTGTAGGCTAAAAACCAATTAAATGTGTTCCCTCTCCCATATTCAAATTCTAGGATATGGTAGTAGATACTACACATAAGAAAAATGAATGTCTAAGGGGTTGACCCAGAGGCATAGCATCTAATTGGCAGATCTATGATTTGAGCTCAAATCAGTTTGATTTAAAGACTGATGCTTTAGGTCTCACTGCCTGTAAACATTACTTATAATTTTTTAAAAATTCTTGGGCTATAGGGGATTGTTGCTAGTAGTGGGAAGAGATCATCATGAAGACCATGAAGCAATGCTGTGGGCATGAGGATTGTGATGAAGGACTCACAGGTCTGATGTCTATCAGCCAACCTTGATTAGAGTGAGGGCAACCCTTCTAAAACTATTAACTACCATTCATAAAAATCTCAGTCCACTGATTGGTTCACAAAATAACCCATTTAACAGATAAGAAGGATGAGGCAAGAGAGGGTTTATAATCACCTTATCCTGCTTCAGGTTTTACTTGATAGAAAAGGCTCCATGAGACTGTTTTTACTGAGGAATACTACTCTCTCTCCAGAAGCATGTTCTCAAGGCATACTATGCAAAGAACAGAAGCAGGTAGCTAGTTAACAAGTCAAGAAAAGAAAATACCCCAGAAGCAAAGCCTTCCTGTCAAAAAGATTTACTCTACAATGGGCTGGACAGATGGCTTAGTGGCTAAGACGCTTGCTTACAAAGCCAAAGGACCTCAGTTCGATTCCCCAGGACCCACATAAGCCAGATGCACAATGTAGCACATGCCTCTGGAGTTCGTTTGCAGTGGCTGGAGGCCCTGGTGCACCCATTCTTTCTCTCTCTCTCTCCCTCTGCCTCATTCTGTCAAATAAATAAATAAAAATAAAATTATAGATAGATAGATAGATAGATAGATAGATAGATAGATAGATAGATAGAGATATTACTCAAGGAATAAGATGATAGAGTTACTTCATGGGTCACTGGGTCAAAGTGTTCTTGGAGACAGTTGGTCCACTCTGTCAGTAGAAAATACAGAGAGGGTCAGTCAGGTCTAGGGGGAATGGGTTCTGGGTCTTTAACCATCCTCTTATACCTGCTGTCAGTGTTTCTACTGCTCATATAGTGTGACAGGTATGGCACCAGATTGGGCAGTAGTGGTGAATAAGGTACACACAGATGTGGGCTAAGGAGCTGCAGTTTACTGAGTTAGAGCTCTATATGCCTCATATTACCAGACAGCAGGATATATGTGGCCACACTGTTGGTATAAAGTTGACTTTGTTTCATTCATCTGAACACAGGTCCCAGAGGCATGTGAGCTAGTAAGTGTCTGGCCAGCATTGTATAGCCTGATGTGGTTAGGATTAAGTGGGACCTATCCAGGCCTTGCAGAGGAAGCTTTGTGGTGACAAAGCCAGTACTTAGTAGACAAGGCCATGGAGGAGAGGAGAGGCCTTCCATTTGTGATGTGCAACCATCTGTGCTCAGCGTGGAGGATCCACTGAAAGTCAGGTGATACCCCACAGGAATGCTTCTGTGTTCTCCAAGGATCCATCCAAAACTATTGTGCCTGGCAAACAAAAGTTCCTATCAAGCAATATAAAACACATATTTGAAGAGAGTGCCAACTTGTTTGATGGGTACACAATGGTCTCAGCTCCTTTAGCTTGTTGACTTTAGTTAAATCACTCTAACTTTAGTTAAGTCTCTCCAGGTATTAATGGATTTTCCTGAATAATGAGTTTGAAAATGTCTCTCCTTCTGAATGGAGTTTAAGGGATAAAATAAAACCTATGAGAGTATGGTAGTTTGAATGAGGACTGTTCCCCATAGCCTCGTGTGTTTTGAATAGGTGATCCTCAGCTGGTAGCAGTTTGGAAGGTACAGCCTTGCTGGAGGAAGTATGCCTTTAGGGGTGGGGTTGAGGTATTCTAGCCAGTTTGCTCCTCCTTGTCAAAGCTCAGCTCACTCTTGCTGCTATTTTCTACCTGCTATGGAAAGATGTGCTATCCAGCCTCTGCTCTACCACCCTTTCCCTTCCATGTTGAAATGCCCCCTCCAGACTGTAAGCTGAAATAAACCTTTTCATCCCATCAGCTGCTTCTAGTCAGGTGTTTTGTCTCAGCAATGAGAAGCTAAGTACAACAGAAAACTGGTACCAGCAGAGTGTGGTCTTTACTGCTAGAAACCTGTGGCTTTTGATCTCCTGGGACTGATTTGTAGGAGGAATGTGGAAGTATCTGAATCTTGGACTAAGATGCCTTGCAATGCTGTAACAGAAAATGATGGATCATTCTGATGAGAGCAGAAAGATCTAAATACAGAAAGAACTGTGGACCATGGAAGCTTGGCTTATGAGGAGGATGTGAACTTTGTCAGGACTCACTTGTGTGAGAGGCTGGCTGTATCCTGAGAACATAAGCAAGGTTGAATTTAAAGGGATGTACTGGTCACTCTCATCTTCTCTCTACAATGCTTAGCCTAGTGTCCTTTGCATATGAGGTGCCGATAGTAAAAGTACGCATAGGTTCAACTTGGCCCCAAGAGCTCTCCAAATATTCCACCCTGGCTCTTCCCATCCCACAATTTCAGTGTTAGTGTTGCTTCTCTAACAGGACACCACACCCAGGAGGATTCTGAGGAAAGGCATGCATAAATCCCTTACATGAGATAGAAGTGAGAAGAGTAGAGATGACTAAACTTTTCATTAACACAAATTATTGGCCTCTCATCTGTCTCAACTTTCCTTTCTTTTTTTTTCCTTCCTTTTCTGCTTCATACTCTTCACTCCTTCCTAAAGTTCATTATTTATTTTCCAAAAAACCACTGGACATTTATATGAGGCAAACCCTCTGCTTTAACATAGGAAGTTACATGCAGGTCTGTAGACCTCACTTCAGGATTTCCTGCTTCTTTACCCAATGCATTCCCATTCACACATCCTTATTGGCAGCCTGGTGCCATACAGGCTTCTGGTCCTTACTCTACAATTCTGCCCCCCTCTTTTCTTGACTGTCCAGGCTCTGGCATGCCTTGGAGCTGAGAAGGAAACAGGGAAGCTTCAGGGAGGATCCTTGTCCTCTAGAACCTCCCCATCTTCAGTGGTACCATTAAAATATGATAATGTAGTGGGCACCACGTGTGTGAGCCAAAATGAGGTGCTCATGATCAAGAAGGAGATGCTTCTGGAAAGGAGAGAGCTGCCTGTGTTCTACTCTCACAATATCTGGATGCTAAAGTCACCAGAGCTGGTCCTCAGAGGTAAGAGTGGGTCAATCCTGAAGGTGCCATTGACACTTTCCCAGCCCTGCGTGCAGCACATTTGAAAGTGATTTGTCTCTGGGCAGGAGCTGCCCACTTTACTTGGGAAAAGAGTCATCCTTCTTACTCTAATGGATACTGCACTTCCAAGCCAGGGAGATGACTGCCTGGCCAACCGCCCCTAGGAGCCGTGCTTTAAGAACTCACCTGGACCAGAACATATCTCCAGAACTAAGTTTTCCTTACTTGCATGGAACTGCATGCATGCATCAGGGTGAACATGAGCTGGGGAATCCATGAGGCATAGCTGTGAGGAGTCTGCATTCGTCCCTCCAACAGAGCCTACTGCACTTCGAAGGCAAAAAGAGGCTTTCCTCAGAGGGGGCCATCTGAAAGACGCATGCTGCTAACTGTTTGCCATCCTCAGGGGTTCAATCAGAGAAGCGAAACAGCATCAGTGTTAGGGAACTGGGCATTCGTGAGAAAAAGTTATCCTTTCATTAAACATGGAAAGCCTGAGGGAGTAAAGCCCTAAAAAGAGAATTTGGAAGTTCAGAAGAAAGTTATTAATCAGCTACCTCAGACTTCTGGTGTGGATGGTCAAGTCAGAATTTGCATGTAAAATCTGGATACTGGGCTGGTGCGATGGCTTTGTGGTTAGGGGGCTTCCTGCAAAGCCAAAGGACCCTGATTCAATTCCCCAGGACCCACATAAGGCAGATGCACAAGGCGGTTGTGGTGGTTTAATTCAGGTGACCCCCATAAACTTAAGTGTTCTGAATGCTAGGTTCCCAGCTGATGGAGATTTGGGACTTGGAGGCAGTGTATTGTTGGGGGCGGGCGTATGGGTATTACACACAGTTTCCCCTTGCCAGTGTTTGGTACACTCTCCTGTTCCTGTTGTCCTCCTGATGTTGACCAGGAAGTGATGTCCAACCTCTGCTCATGCCATCATTTTCTCTGCCATCATGGAACTTCTCCTTGAGCCTGTAAGCCAAAATAAACCTTTCTTTCCCCAAAAGCTCCTCTTGGTTGGGTGATTTCCACCAGCAATGTGAACCTGACTGCAACAGTACAGTTGGTAGCGAGGAGTGGTATCATTTGTGGCTAGACACCTGACTGTGAGGCTTTGGCCTTTTGAAGCTGATTTTCAAGTGGAACTCCAGACACATGCCCTACCATGTGCATCTGGCTTATGTGGGACCTGGAGAATCAAATTGGGGGTCCTTAGGCTTCACAGGCATGTACCTTAACTGCTAAGCCATCTCTCCATCCCCAAACCATAGATTCTTTTATGGGCAGCCTCAAGATTATAAGCTTCAAGCAGTTTGATTCAGATCAGGTAAAAAAGAAACTAGAGTTCACACTTGTATTTACTGAGAAGACTTAAGAAAAAAATAATCTTGTTGACATAAGCACTTAAGAAATGAAACCGCTGTGTTGGTTAATATCTTTCTCCACAGCACAGAGAAAGGCATGTCTGAGGATATTTATGCTCCAGTGAGTGTGGAGCCCAGAGAATCAACATCACAGAAGGACACTTCCCAGAAGCCCCTGGGCCAAAGGTCTCATTGAACTTTAATTGTGTTATCGTGATGGCAACTTCTTCTGCTAACCTTTACTGACATGCGAGAAGAGGTGCTATGTGATATTTATTTATGGAGCTCTGTTTTAATGTTCCTTATTTTGAACGAATTACTAACTATAACAAGAATAAGAGTGTTTCCCACCAGAACTGTCTGTAAGGACAAATGAACGTTCTCCTTTAAAATCACAGCTCAATGATCAAAATAAATTAACATTGATACATTGCAGTCTAACCTCAGACTCTCAGTTGTCCCACAAGACCATGCACAGGGAAAGAAATTGGTTCAGAATCTCACATTGCATCTGTTTGTCAGTTTTTTTTTATTCTTATCTTCTGATTAGAACTGCCCTTCAGCCTTTTCTAGACTTTCATCTCCTTAAATTTTTGCAGGAAAGATGCTAGTTATTTGATGGTATAACCCTTGATTTAAGCCTGACTGATGATGCTTGATGCTTTGATTCATGCATCCTTGGCAGGAATCTCACAGAGGTCGGGATGCAGTGCATCTCATCACCAGAAAGCACATGGTTTTTGGATCTATTAATAATGCGCTTGCATATGTGTGGGGACATGAGAATAGAGGCAAGAGGAGAATGGCTTCCTCCGCTGCTCATCTGTTTCCTTGACACCATCTCTCACTGAACCAAGAGTGGCTGTATTTGGTCAAACTAGACTGGCTGCCAGTGATCCCCAGTGCTTCTCCAGTCTCCACTTCCCAGAGGACTGGGGCTATAGGCATGTGTGGCTATACCCAGCTGTTTACATGGGAATCAGATTTATGTTAAATCAGGCCCTCTCGGGTCCTCATGCCTGCACAGGAAGTACTGTTACCCGATGAGCATCCTCTCCGGCAGAAACATTTGAAACTTGAATTTGAATGAATTTTAGGTTTTTTTTTTTTCATAGTAGAACTTCTAAGTAATAGAATTGTGGTGATGGAAATGTGTAGATGTTATCTAGACATAATGTGCAACTAGTTGTTCCATAATTTAATTTAGATCAAACTAGTGTATTCTCATAGATCTGCATGTTGGCTTTTCTGGAGGGTACTTGGCTTGGTTACTCTAGACTTATAATTGGTCTCACTCATGTTTGGAGATCAGCTAAAACCAACTTTTCTTTGTCATAGCTCAGCTCTCTGAGACCAGCAGGTTGACCTGGGACCAAATTAAGTGGGCTGTCCTCTTAGCACAGGGGAAAGCAAGTCATTGCAAGGTTTTTTTTTTTTTTTTTTTCTTGTTGTTGTTGGTTTTTGTTTTTTTTGCTAGTTTCAGTCTGTCTTGCAGAACTACATAAGGAACAAGAATGGACAAGGATCCTACCAGACTGTAACAGTGCATCTAGAACACAGACTGGTTTGGGTAGTTCTTAATCTTCTAGGGAGGGTGTCTCCCTAGTTTGAGTTGGTGAAAGTTCCCTCTTGGTCGTTAGCTCTTCCTGGAGGTCTGTTATTTCAGAGACAGCTCAGCTGATCAGACTGAAGCAGAGAAAGGATTCAATTGACCGACTAGGTGGTAGCATGGTGCCTTCTTTCCTGGGCCCCTCTTAGGGATACTGAGGCCATTACCTCAATGTACCTTCATAGGTTGAAGTATGAAACTTCACTGCCCTAGGACCTCCATCTTCATTTTCAGTTCCTAAATCACAAGCATCTTTAGATCCCACCAAATAATGATTTGTAAGTTCTCTCATACAATCTGAATTTCTTTTAAATTTTGATCAAAATAAGCTATTTTCTTTCTGTCTCATCCTCTCTTTCAGAAGGTAAATGTTCCACCTTTAAATCAGTCATTATTTTTACAAAAAAAGTTGCAAAATATTATTTTATGTTACTTTTGATATAAAAAGATATGACTGTGCCAGTATATTGCATCATGGTCGCTTAAAATAATGGTTACCATTTGTTGTGATTTGAATGTGAAATGTCCCCTGTAGGTTCATATGCAGGAATACTTGGACTGCAGCTGGTGGTATGGTTTAATAAGAAGGAAGTAGATCACTGGGCAGGCTTTGCAGTTTTATATTACAGCTCTCTTTCCCATTTCTTTCTCTGTTTGACCATGGATACAATGCGATGAACCAGCTTCCCTCTCCTGCTGCAATATCTCCTCCAGCATGATAGACTGTACTCCCTGAACATGTAAGCCAGAATAAATTCTTCCTTCCTTGGTATGCTTCTTTTTTTGTCAGATATTTGGTCACAACAATTAGTAAAGTAACCAATCCATTTGTTAAGCACTTCTATGTGTCAGACACAATGTTAGCTCTTTGTCTTACCTTAGCTTTACCCCCAAAATAATCATACAAGAGAGTCATTATTTAATATTGTCATGTGGGTTTAGTAAAATTATCAGACAGATAGCATTGGATGGATCTCACCAGCTACCCAGGTTCTCTTTCCCATGCACCATCTCTTCACAAATTTCCCATAACCTTCTCCAGGAGACTCTACTATAAGCATGGCATGCATTGTGTGCTCTGATGAGTAGTGTTTGATAAAGGCTGATAGTCAAAAACCTACTTTATTATTTGGCTCCAAAAAGTGAATGGTCACTGTAGTGAGTTTGTGTTATCCTTACCCATGTCAAGAGAGAGACACAGAAAAATGGATTACACTTAGGTCTAATATAAGCAAAGACTTCTTCCAGTTTGTTAAATATTGTCAGGAGATCCCTGTAATTACATACTGTCAAATATTTTTATTCAAAAGACCTATTTCAAAATCCTTTTCTCTCTTTCCTATTTGCATGGAGTCTAATTTTTTTCAATTACTATCTCAAAAGCATCCTTTCATCATCTCTTCTTCTGGTAGCAGCAGCTTCTGTGCCAGATAGTGTGCCAGGTCGAGGACACAGTGGTGAACAGTAAATAACCTTCTGCTCTCCTGCCTCCACTCTGTCAATCTACTTTCTCACTCTTTGAGGCAGCTGCTAGAGTTGTCTTCGTAAAATTTTCAAAGGCTCCCTGTTGACCTCTTAATATAGTTCAATCTCTTAAACAAGTGTTCAGGGGCCTCATGATCTGTACTTACCCCCTGCCAGTTTTCTAGTCTCATTTTCCATTCCATCCTTTCATAAGTGCTGTATTCTCCTTTACTGGTCACGTGCTAAATCCCCAAATGGGTAGAATGTTCCTTCCTCCTCACCTTCACTAGACCCACAATGACTGTTACTTCTTCTTACTTCCTCTACTAATCAAAATCTATGAAACCTTCAAGGCTCCTCTCATTTGTAGCTTCTCCCTGAGGCCTCTTCTTATCACCCTACCAGGATTAATTGCTTCCTCCTCAAGTCCTCACAGCCCACCTTATTCTTCTATTTAGCACCTTTTTCTGTGCTGTTTCATCCAAATGTAATTTGCTTACATATCTATTTCCTGCAACACTTTTAGATGATCCAGAACTAAGGTCATGGGTTGGTGGCCACTCATCATTATGTCTTCTAGTGCTTTATTCGTGGAATGACCTCCTCATTACTGGATGAAATTCTCATGCTATTTTTCACAAGGTCAGCTATCTGTAGTCAGTTGTCAATGTGGTAATGATTTGATTTAGAATTGGCATTTTATCTTTAAGAGATATGATAGAATTTGCCAGGTCAGGAGTAGTGGGGCATGCCTTTAGTCCCAGGCCTTAGGACGCTGATCAGAATGAGTTTGAGGCTATTCTGAGGCTGCAGAGTGAGTTACAAGCCAGTGAGGACTAGAGTGAGACATGTCTTGAAAAAACAAAACAGAAAGAGAGAATTGCTGAATTTTTTGGTATAGGATAGTCGTAGGTTAAAATCCCATTTCTACAGTTAGTCTGTGAGCTCTGGTGAACCACTTAAATATTTTGGTCCCCAGTTTCCTATCTAAAAGTAGGGATTAAGTTTACCTCAGTAAATATTTTAAATATTTTTAATTTATTTTTGAGAGAGAGAGAAAGAGAAAGCGAGAGAGAGAGAGAGAATGGGCATACCAGGTCCTTTTAGCCACTGTGAATGAATTCCAGATGTTTGCGCCCCCTTGTGCTCATGTGCGACATTGCATGCTCCCATCACTACATCTGGCTACATGGAACCTGGAGATTCAAACATGAGTTCTTAGGCTTCCCAGGCAAGTGCCTTAATTGCCGAGCCATCTGTCCAGCTCTATATTTTATTTTTATTTATTTATTTGATGTATATATATATATATATATATATATATATATATATATAGAGAGAGAGAGAGAGAGAGAGAGAGAGAGAGAGAGAGAGAGAGAGAGAGAGAGAGAAGAGAGAGAGAGAGAGAGAGAGAGAGAGATGGTGCAAACAAACTCCAGATGCATGTGCCACCTTGAAAATTAGTCTTATGTGGGTCCTGGGGAATTGAACCAGGGTCCTTTGGCTTTGCAGACAAGTGCCTTACCTGCTAAGCCATCTGTCTAGCCTGCAGTAAATTTTTATAAAAATAAAATGACAAATGTTTAGCTGAATGCCTATTAAACAGCAGTGAATAGG
The DNA here is from genome assembly GCA_036365145.1 of Orientallactaga sibirica. Taxonomy (NCBI): domain Eukaryota; kingdom Metazoa; phylum Chordata; class Mammalia; order Rodentia; family Dipodidae; genus Orientallactaga; species Orientallactaga sibirica. The sequence continues at coordinate 194,179 of JAEOAD010002854.1, read as the reverse complement.
GCTGGAGAGATGGCTTAGCGGTTATGGTGCCTGCCTGCCAAGCCTAAAAACAAACATTTGATCTCCAGGTCCCACGTTTAGCCAGATGTAAAGTGATGGATGCATGCAATGCTGCAAATGCCCACAAGGGGGTGCATGCATCTGGAATTTGTTCACAGTGGCTGAGAGGCTATTGGCGTGCCCATTCTCTCTCTCTGCCCCTTCCTCTCTGTCTTTGTCTCCCTCTCTCTCTCTCTCTGTGTGTGTGTGTGTGTCTCAAATAATAATAAAAAAGCAGTGAATAAAAATAATGACCATTATTAACATTTTTATTTTGAAAGAAACACTAACCTACATTACTGAATTCCCAGAATGTGCATACTTCACCTGGATTACCTCATTTTATCCTCATACCCATCCATATGGTAACACCACACTGTCAGAGATTAAGAAATTGAGAGGTTAGCTTCTTCATGCAATTAGTGAGGAGTATGCCTGGTTGTGGCCTTCACCATCAGACCCTAGAATATCTACTGTTACTTATGGATGGCTTTAGGTTGATTTGAGAAGTTATGAAATCCTGATACCCCCATTTCAATGGATCAGGGGGATTAGATGGGCCCACCACCTCTAAGCAGAACCCTGGATATCCTGTGTCATTATGTTGGCCACTCATGATATAGGTGGGGACTTATCAAGGATCCTTTTTCCCTGATGGGCAACATTCCTCTAAATGACCCATCAGCCTCTCTGCATAGTGTATTCTTTTGAGGGTCTCTGCCCTTCCTTTCAAACATTCTCCTGCACTTTCTTTCAGTTATATTACAGGACAAATTTTTCCCCCAAATATAAGGGAGAAGTTGAATTAGCTCTGATGACATTACAACAATCAGCTCTAAAATTTCATTTTAGTTTCCTGGAAGTTGCTGTGTAATCTATTTCAAGATAAATGAAGGGGATGCCTCTTGCACTATTCATCCTTTTTATTTGCCATCACAATGATTCCTGTGTTTTGTTTTTTACTCACACTGGAACTGGCCTCATCCAAATATGCATATTTTAGTGTGTCCATATAATTTGACTAAACATTACTTGCATTATAGTATATTTTAAATAAGTTAATTCCCAGAAGCAAACAAGGAATTAGCCAATTCTCTCTCTTCTTTGAAGCTTTAGAGTTTGTGTATTTCATACTTTTTATGAAATTATTTTCTTTCTTTCTTTCTTTCTTTCTTTCTTTCTTTCTTTCTTTCTTTCTTTCTTTCTTTCTTTCTTTCTTTCTTGGAGAGAGAGAAAAATGAGAGAGAGAGACAGGCAGATGGAGCGAATGGGCATGCCAGGTCCTCCAGCCACTGCAAACAAATTCCAGATTCATGTGCCACTTTGGGCATCTGGCTTCTGTGGGTCCTGGGGAATCGAACCTGGGTCCATGGGCCTTATAGACAAGAGCCTTAGCTGCTAAACCATCTCTCCAGCCCTTTCCCACTTTTGGTTTTCTTTCTATTTGTTTTTTTCCCTCAAAAATCAGAAATTAACATCCACACAGTGACTTTTTGGTTGGAGTGTTGATTTTTCACAATGCCAAACCAAGGGCTTTCTCCCTTGTCTACATAGCCAACTGAGTACATATCTCTTCTCTGGAGCCATGACATGAGCCTGGATGCATGCAACAGTCACCTGGAACCGTTCAGCATGAGGAAGCAGAGATGAGAAAAGGTTTGTCAAAAAAACCAATGACTAGAACAGAGAGGAGACAGAAGAAGGAAATGAGACATGATATTCAAGTCCCTGGAGCTAAGGACTCCTGAAGCCAGGCTTACTGTAATCCCTCTCCGGAATTCATCATATTAGCTGGTCCATCCACCCTTTATAATTCTCATGCTCACATAACTTGACTTTGTTTTTATTATTTATAAATTATTGAACCTTCCCCAGTGTAACTTCTGAAATGGAACAAAATATTACAGTTGTTTATAGCAGATAGTTAATAAACATGGTTAAACGGAATTAAATGAACATCCCTAGAGGTGGAATAATACAGTGCAGAATATGTGCTTTAGAAACCAGCTGATGTAAGTTTGAATTGTGGATATTTAAGACACTTGACAAAGTATTTCATATATTGTAGCCTTGATGGTTCCTCCTCCTTTCCATCTCCATTAGTGTTGTAATCTCGAACATTTATTAAGCTCCTTCTGTGAGCGCTACGGTCACCTAAGTGTTTTGCACTGATGTATAAAATAATCCTAAGGGTAGATCTTCTTATTCTATTGTTATGGCTGTGAAATGAGGATTAAAGGATATAACCAATAAAAGCATCAAGCCCAAATAATGATTTATTTCCTCTTGCTGTTTCCTTTTGGACAGAATTTTCCCTCTTAACACTTGGCTCCTTGATTTATGGGCAAATTAATCTGTCTTCTATTTACCATTCTAATTTGTTAGCCTTTATCTATATGCCTTTAGACCTGTTGATTAGTGTGAGAAATGCTCAAGAATGACACAAAGAACACAACAGTGAGACTCAACAAATGGAAAGGCATATCATGGTTGTGGTAGTTTGAATATATGTCCCCCAATATATTCAGTGTTTTATTACTTTATAGTTTGCATCTGCAATCACCTTCCTAGAGGCAATGTCACTGGGGGCAGGTGTGGAGGTGGGTTTGAGATTCCATTGTAAAGATATGCAAATGTGCCTAGCAGGAGTTCCTGAAGTGTGCTGTGTGACCTTTTGGCTGTAGTTTTGCTCTGTGTGCTGTGGTGGCTGGTTGGCTTTTCTCTCTCTGCTTGGCCCTGTGGAGAGCAGGTCGCTTCTTCTGCCATTATGGAACTTCCCCTGGATCTGTAAGCTTCAATAAATAATATCCCTTCCTCCATAACTGTGCCTGGTCTGGAAGTTCATCTCAGCGAACCTGAAGCTGTCTGCTACAATGGTCTTACTTTGAAAGATGGAAAGCCACACATAGGTCAATTCTTAATTTTTAAATTGATTTAAATACTTATAAAAGTAAAGACTTTCTCCCTTTCTCACCCCAAAAGTTCATATGAAAAAGTAGACAGGAGCAGTTTTAACAATTCTAAGAACACAGAACAATGAAGAGAGATTATCTCCTTTCGATAGTAAAGCCATTATACAACCTCAGTCATTAAAACAGAAGATTACTGCTATGTGATGGGGAAAGAGCACAGGACAGAGCACCACATGACACAAAGAACAATTCCATCCACTGGTTCTCAAGGGAGAACTGTTAATATTTATTACAACTGCAAATGCACTAATCCTTCTCCTGGGGATTTAACCTATAGGTATAAGTTTACAAAAGTAAAATGCTAGGTGTAGCAGATAGCTTCAAGTTCGCTGAGATGAACTTCCAGACCAGGCACAGTTATGGAGGAAGGGATATTATTTATTGAAACTTACAGATCCAGGGGAAGTTCCATAATGGCAGAAGAAGCTGGCCTGCCTTCACAGGGCCAAGCAGAGAGAGAAAAACCACCAGCCACACAGCACAGCACACTTTAGGAACTCCTGCTAGGCACACTTTGCATATCTTTACAATGGAATCTCAAACCCACTACCACTCCTTATGAATCGCCCAGTGACGTTACCTCTAGCAAGGTGGCTGCAGATGCAAACTCTAAACTAATAAAACACTGAATATATTGGGGGCCATATATTCAAACTACCACACCAGGTATGCAGAAATTATTCACTGTGGTCAGTTTATAACAAAAAATCCAAATGTCTGTTAATAGGCAACTATGTAGACTATGAGCTACCTGCACATTAAAATATTATTCTCCTTTAGAGAAATGCTAGAGACAAAAATCTCTCTACTTCTATAAAAAACAATGTGAGCCCAATGAGATGAGGATCACTTGTAATCACAATACTTGGGAGGCAGAGGCAGAAGAATCAAGGCCAGCTTCAGTTATGTAGTGAATTTGAAAGCAGCCTGAGTTACACAAGCTCCTGTATCAAAAACAAACAAAACAAAATGAACAGAAAGAAAGAAAGAAAGAAAGAAAGAAAAAAGAAAAGAAAAGAAAAGAAAAGAAAAGAAAAGAAAAGAAAAGAAAAAGAAAGGTGAAACCTCAAGTATAGTAATTACCGTGTTTAAGAAAGGGAAGAATAGGAATTCATCTTGCCATTTGCTAGTGTCTTACAAACACTGCAGGATTACTCGAGAGCACGCACCAATGAAAAGTCTGTCAGAGAAGAAAGAGGAACACAAGACCTTTAATTATGCTTTTTCACTAACAGTTTATTTATTGCTTTTGAGTCATGCCTATGTATTAAAACAAAGCAATGGTTTAAAATCTCAGGGAATATATACTGTATAAGAACTATGCTAAGCTTATAAAGAAATCAGTTCATTTAATCCCCACACAAGCACTGTAAGGTTTTATTTTATAGATGAGAAAAACAGTTACTTAGTTTGCTTAAACGATTTGTTCAACCCCTCTATCAATCTAACATGTCTCTCATTTCTTTCATGCTGCAGCTCAATGACAATTTCCTAAAAGTCTTTTGGAATTATTTCTATTTGGGGAATTATTTATAGCATTTTAAAAATATTTTATTTTTATTTATTTATTAGACAGAGAAAGGGAGAGAGAGAGAGAATGGGCACATCAGGGCCTCCAGCCATTGCAAACAAACTCCAGACTCATGCGCCCCTTGTGCATCTGGCTAACGTGGGTCCTGGGGAATGAAACCTGGGTCCTTTGGCTTTGCAGGCAAACACCTTAACCGCTAAGCCATCCCTCCAGCCCTATAGCATTTTTTTTAAATAACCACATCCTTTAGGCCTGTGGCCTATGCTTGCTCCATCTGTCTGATTAGACCAAGGACTATATTGTGCACCCACAGTTTCTTTCCATCTCTCCTTCATCCAGGGCTGTCAAGAACACTGAAGCACCACATATTTAATCACAGGATGTAAAATGATTTTTATTCATGTAAGTCCATGGAGTTTACACAGTGTCTAATTAAATTGAATCTCCCTGACACTATGTCAGGTAAGCTATATTTTTCTCATTTTACAGCAAAGGAAACAGAGGTCCAGAGATGTTCAGAAATATGAGCTAGGAGTCCTAACTAGGACATCGGACTCCAAGATAAAGACTCTTTGCATCACACCACAGCTTCTCTAGTTAGCCTCCCAGAAAATATCTGGTAGATCAATGTGTATTCTAAGAAAATGTTTGAGTTGATTATTCTAGCAAGAAGAACATGGAAATAATATATGTTTCATTTTAAGAAATGCCAAACCAGTTTTCATAGTGTTAGAAAGTGCTTCACAGGCTACTGGCAAAGAAAAGTCATCAATGCTATCAACCACTGGTGAATGCTACATTCTGCAATATTGACCCACCCAGGCAAGATGTGCCTTCTGGTACAAGGGTGACCTGATTGTTACAGGTGTAAGTCACCACTCTGATTTGATTTGCAGCACACACCACAGAAGGGAATTCATGCCTGTCACTTAAATGTAGATCAAAAATCCATGGTTCAGGCTGGAGAGATGGCTTAGCGGTTAAGGCGCCTACCTGCTAAGCCTAAGAACACCTGTTTGATTCTCCAGGTCCCACCTTTAGCCAGATGCAAAATGACGCAAGGGCGCAATGCCACATGTGCCCACAAGGGGGTGCATGTGTCTGGAGTTCATTCACAGTGGCTGAGAGGCTGCTGGCACGTCCATTCTTGATCTGTCTTCTGTCTCTCTCTCTCTGACTCTCTCTCTCTCTCTAAAAAAAAAAAAAAAAAAAAAAAAAAAAAAAAAAAAAAAAAAAACCACCATGGCTGGGGAGAATATAGGCCCTAGAAAAAATATACCATTATGCTAGTAAACAGGTGTGTTGCCAAACTGCCTTCTAACTACCCACAGATCAGTTCTGCCCTCAGCCCCAATTAGATTTTTTTTTTTTGGCAGCAGGAGATAGTTAATGCAGACAATCATAACTAACCAAGTGTTGAAAATAAGTGTCTAATGAATACTCAGCCCTGCATAGTAATACGCCATTCTCTCCAGAGCTCAGGGAACACTGAGAAATTGTGAAGTTCTTCTATCCAGACATAACAAGGCCATTGCACTCATCAGCTCACAATAGCTGTGTGTACTTGCACAAGACTTGCTCATGACAGGACTGGCTAAATATTCTGTCATGGATCAGGAAAGAGTTTTGGAGGCCACTCCCCTCCCTGATGAGCTAACAACAGTTAATGGTTACTGGGGAAGGGGGAGTCATTTTATCCATGATTTAGAAGCAGAAGGGGTATCGTGGGACTAAAGAGGATAAAAGAAGGCACACATGATCAAAATGTAATGCAGATGTGTGAAAATGTCAAAAACAAACAAACAAACAAACACATTAACTATAAAAACCTACCAAGGTATTCTACAAAGTGACTGCAACATTTTATATTCCCACCAGTAATGAACAAGGTCTCCAGTTTATCCATCTCCTTTGCCAGTGTTATTCTCTTACACATTGGTAAAACATATTTGGGGAGAAGGGTGAACATGGCATACAGGTACAGTTTTAGTTAAAAAATATGTTGGGGGCTGAAGAGATGGCTTAGTGGTTAAGTGCTGGCCTGTGAAGCTGAAGGACTCCGGTTTGAGGCTTGATTCCCCAGGACCCACATAATCCAGATACACAAGGTGGCTCATGCATCTGGAGTTCGTTTGCAGTGGCTGGAAGCCCTGCCTCGCCCATTCTCTCTCTCTCTCTCTCTCTCTGCCTCTTTCTCTGTCTGTTGCTCTCAAATAAATAAATACAAATAAACAAAATTTAAAAAAATATTTTGGGGCTATAGAGATGGCATAGCAGTTAAGGCACTTGCCTGCAAAGCCTGATGACCCAGGTTTGATTCTCCAGGTCCCATGGAAGCTGGATGCACATGGTGGCACATGCATCTGGAGTTCATTTGCAATGGCTAGAGGCCTTGGAACACCCTTCCTTTCTCTCTCTCACTCTCTCTGTCTCTAACAAAATAAATAAAAATAAGCTTAAATATTTTTATTTACTTGAATGAGGGATGAAGAGGGAGAGACAGAGAGAGAGAAAGAGAGAAACAGAGAGAGAGAGTATGGGTATGTCAGGGCCCCCTGCCACTGAAAATTAATTCCAAATGTATGTGCCACTTTGTGCATCTGAATTTACATGGGTTCTGGGGAATTGAACCTGGGCCTACACAGACCAGCTGGCTTTGTAAGCAAGTGCCTGTAACTGCTGAGCCATCTCCTCAGCCCCCAGGTAAAGTTTTCATTGCAGTTCTCCCATGATGAGTAAAGCTGTGCATATATATGCAAAACATGCTAACTTAGCAGCCTCAGTACCACCTGGAGACCTGATAGAACTCAAAACTGCAGGTCTGAAATCGGATGGACAGGATGAGCATCTGCAGCTGAAGGTCTCTAGGTGACTGTGTCTGCTATAAGCCTCTGGTCAGCAGCAACTCAAGCAGATATCTCTGATATCTCCATCTCAAGAAATCAACCATGGTGTTACCCCATCCTCCTCTCTCACATCAGCTGGGGCACTTGATTAAATGTTTCTCAAGTATGTTTCAGGATATTTTTGGTACATATAGAATGAGGAGTTTGTTTGACTTGAAAAGATCCTTTTGAGACGAGGTATGAAGAGACACTAAGAAGAATGAAGGAAGTCTGAACTTTCCTGTTGGACTCACTACATATCTTATTGCCAGGGGAATGAGACTCTGCTTTGTGCTGACACTGACGGAGGAGGGTGTTGTGCTCTGGAAGCTCCTGGCACCACAGTAGAATGGAATTCCTGACTGGTCTCTTGAACCTGCTGGCTTCTGGCTGGTCTGGCATTGGGGAAGTTTGTCTGACGTGTCAAATCGGTGACAATCGGTTTGTGAATTCTAAAGACTATTGTGTTGTTAGTCAACTTTATAACTTAGGCACTTTGTTAAAAAGTTATCCAGGGCTGGAGAGATGGCTTAGCGGTTAAGGTGCCTGCCTCCTAAACCTAAGAACGCTGGTTTCAATCTCCAGCGGTTCCAATCTCCAGGTCCCATGTTTAGCCAGATGCAAAGGAGTGCAATGCTGCACTTGACCACAAGGGGGAGCACGCATCTGGATTTCGTTCTCAGCAGCTGAGAGGCTGCTGGCACTCCCAACTGTATCTATCTTCCTCTCCCTCTCTCTCTGTCTCTCTCTGTGTCTCCCCACACAAAAAAAAAGTTATCCATATTTTGCTCTTTATTTCTCCTTTATAGCACAAGAGATGTTTCAGATCACAAGAATAGAGATTATTCACCAGTGAGGAGCAATAGGAAAGATTGTACTAGACCACAGTCATTGTACTTTCCTAATACTTTTGTGGGTCTTAGGTTCTACATTTTTTACATTATTTTCATTATTTGTATTGCTTTGTCTAGTTATGAAAGGAGAGCATTTTGATTTCTGAAAATCTGGAAAATTGAGAGATGTTTAAGGGGAAATTAAACAAGTAGTCTCTAAGTCCAACACTTCACATTTTGCTCTGTCTCTTTCCACTGTTTCTTTTTTGGAACTTTTCTTGCTTACTTTTCTCTGCAACGTACAAGTGGGGAGGCTTATTTTAAGAGGTCTTATTTCATTATAACAAGAGCAGTGCTCACAGTGCAATGGGATGAGTCAGCCAAAGTGACACAAAAGGACAAAAAGTGAGACAACCTTGGACTCGCTTGAGAGCATCCAGGCCTTGCCTCTTCCTCTGAAATTGCAGGCAAAGCTCCCTGACCCCCCACCCACAGTGTATCTCACAGACTTTCTGCACTGACCTCCCACCCCTATAGCTCAGCCCACTCAATTAAACGTCTAGGCTGAAAGTCTCTTGTAACCATGCTCCTGGCCAGAAGGATATTACTTTCAGAGTCAGTCTCGTCTGTGGTCCCAGTGTGGATAGAACACACATCCATTTGTGAAATAGCCCATGGACACACAAGAAGAATTTAAGATTCAGAGTTACTTAGTCACTTGGTAGTTCTAAGACCATGGGTGTACACTCACTGGGACTAGATGTAAGATGATCTACACTTCAAGGTCATTGCAAAGTCTAGAGATGATGAGGACCCACTGCCCACAATGACCTCAGTGGCTAGCAGATAGCAGGCACTATCTGCCCTGTCAGTCATCAATTTTGCAGGTTATGTCAGGCTAACTTTTAATTTCAGTTTCACATCCCATATCTCAATGACTGTGCCATTTTATCAAACCTTTTTTGGAATTAGAGAATCTCATGATATTACCTATAATTTCTTCAGATTTAAATTTCATTCTATCTCTCTTCTCTTCTCCCCGCCCCATTTTCTTGCCAGTTGTATGAAGAGTCAAGGGAAGAGTCAAACCTCAGCTCTGCCCTTTGGGAGCTTTTAATCTCATTGGGGAGATAAGGCTTAACACAAGGCACAATTAGAGAATAATAAAAGAGCGTGAACACGCAAACGTGCTGAGCACAATGTTCTACACCCTGCCTGCTTCTGAATTCCATTCTTGCTTTATTAAACAACACTGCCAGACTGCTGACTCATGTTCAGCCTCTGGACCTGTAAGACTATAATATTTCTCTGCTGTTTGTGTGCATGGTGAATCAGAATATTCCACTGTACATAATATTTTTGTGGTCTATTATATTTGGATAGCTTTCCCTGAGTGTCCTCCACAATAGTTATTCCCCACCAAAGTCCACTCTGTTTTCATCTGATAATGTCTCTTTTTGTCTTTTGACTATATTTGTGTGTGTGAGGTGTCTGTATGTATGTGTGTTCATGTATGTGAGTACAGGCATCCTTGTGCCTTGGCATGCATGCTGGCGTGAAATGTTGGTCCTAGCCTTCCTCCTCCTTTTAGACAGGCTCCTTTCATCAGGCAAGCTGCTGGGCCCAGGGCTTCTGGATCCTCCTGTCTCCACTTCCCTTCCTGCTCATAGGCATGGCTGGGATAACAAATGCCTGCCACAGCATTCTGAGTTTTACATGGACACTGAGGTTCAGAACTCAGGTACTCATGCTTGAGCTGAGCCATCTCTCCAGCCCATTATCTGATAATTGCCTATACTGTCAACCATGTAACAATGTACCAGCTTTCTAATGGGGACAGGTAGGAGTAAAACTCTCCAAATAGCCATTACTGTGGGCACTGTCAAATATCTTCACATTTTCTATTTGTTACTTGGTTCAAACTCTGAGTACCGGGAAATGATGGATGGGAGATACAGATCTGATCACTATGTCCTCAGCAGATGGATGGCCTTGGGCAGATGATTGCTCCTCTCAGGATTCTGGTTTGCTCACAGGGGTGAAGGAAGCGGTTTGAGAATGTACAGGACAAACATGATGTTGCTTCGATGGACACTCAGTTTGCTATGACTTGTCCAACAAGCAGTGTGTCAATGATCAGTGAGCAGTTATTCTGAGGTCGGGCCTTGCTCAGCCTCTCTCCTCTTTTCTTTCCCATTGAAGACAAGGGTGTCTGTAGAAATGTAACTTTTTTCTGAAAATGGAAGGAGGATGCTTCTTAGAATCTTTCTCATCTCATGATGGGTCTATGGCATAGAATCGGGTTAAGGTGATCATGTACAAGGCAACAGAAGGATATGTTTAGCAGGAGTTAAAAAGGTGAAAGAGTTACACAATTGAAGAGAAATCAGAATACAGGAGTAACTACTGGTTTTCTGGTTTTTCTGGAAGAAAACGATTTGACAGGTGGGGGTGGTTTAACATGGAGACTCTCTGATGGTATGTCCTGTGATAAAAGTTTCAGGAAGAGCCCAGACCTCAGTGTCGACCTTCAAGAAGGTCATGGCTGTGTAACCTAGAGAATGGAGAAAGGGTTAGCATGCGCAGACATACAGTCATTGGTATACTGTGTGCCTACTTTCATCTGGGTGTGTGCACGAGCAACCAAGTGCAATGTTAGCAATGAAGGAGACCTGGTGAGATCATCTCAAAATTCCGACTGTATCCAAAATGGAAATGAGAATTCAAGGGCCAGTGACTGGGAGAAAAGCATGGACTTGGTTAGTAACAGATAAGAGCTGGTTTCCTGTTGATTCTTCCAGTCTTTTCATGCCAATATTCTGCATCTGTGGAGAATGTTAGGCTTGGGTTAATTAGTTAAGGTTACTTGAGATGACTATATTAAGATTATTCTCAAGTGGAGGAAGTGTGGCTTATCAAGGAGGAATATATTTTGAATTTGCATATAGGTAGTTTCATGTTAATAAGATGTACAAAAGGCTGGGCATGGTGGTGCTCGCCTTTAATCCTAGCACTTCCGAGGCCAAGGCAGGAGGATCACTGTGAATTTGAGGCCACCCTGAGGTTACAGAGTGAATTCCAGGTCAGCCTGGGCTAGAGGAGTGAGATAACTCAAAACAAACAAACAAACAAACAAACAAACAAACAAACAAAATGTACAAAAAAAGTGATTACCATTGTATCTTGAAGCTAGTAGGCATCCAGTAATAGTTATTTAAAACTTTTTGGATTTACCAAACATATATTCAAAAATAAAACTCCCATCATCCTTCTCAATTAATATTTCTTGATGGAGGTGGAAGTGACTGAGTCATAGTCATGAGTATATTTGCCTAATTATAGACAGTCCCAGCTGGTGGTGACAGTACCAGGTAGAAAGCTTCACTCATAAATATCCACTGTGGAGCTATAGAGATATCTCAGTGGTTAATTGCATTCCCTGCACAAACATGAAGGCCTGAAGCCACCCAAGTTTGAAACCAGAACCCACATAAAACAGCTGATGTGGCCACCCAAGCCTGTATCTTTAGTCTTGCAAAAGGGAGAAGAGAGTTTGGGAGTGGAAGAGAGAAGGAATAATAGGATAACCTGATGGAAATATGACCAGCACCCATAAAATAAAATTCATAATCAATTAAAAATATTGAGGAACTAGTTGGTGGGAGGAAGGGATGAGATAAAGGAGTAGGGGTAAGAAAAAAACAGAGGGAGTCAAGGCAACTGTGATCTAGATACATTTGGTCTCTACATAAAACTTGTCAATTAAAAAAAACAGAAGAGTGACTAGCTAGAAATAAGGGACTCAGTGGAGGGGGTACTATGAGAGGGGAAAAGGAAGGGTGGTGGGAGGGGATGACAATCATGGTATATTGTATGGATGGATGGATGTTGTCAATAAAATATTTTTTTAAAAGCCAGGTGAGTGGTGCATGCCTTTAATCTCAGCACTTGGGAGGCAGAGGTAGGAGGACCACAGTGAGTTCATGGACACCCTGAGGCTACATAGTGCATTTCCAGGTCAGCCTGGGCTAGAGCAAGACCCTATCTCAACAAAACAAAAAAAAAAATGTTTTTAAAAATAGAATAGGCAGAATAACAATGGAGCAGGACACCCCGTGTCCTCCTCCCTAAGCAAGTGCATGGGCTGCCTCAAGGGTACATGTACATGCATACATTGCACACACACACATACACACACACTACAACACAATAAAAACAAATAGGTAAATAAACAATAAATAAATAAATAAATAAATAAATACCCACTGTGCATAGAAAGGTCTAACACTAAAGTAGGAATTGCTGCTGAAACAAATTTAGGATATCTGAGCAGATTCCCTACTTGTAACAGAGTTTCAAAGCTGGGTACCTATTCATCTAAAAGTAACTTGGGAAATGAAATCAATTGACCATTTTACCAGTGTGGTTATTTTCTTCATTGATCTATTAACAGTACTATAATAAAATAACATAGCTTCTTTCAAAAAAAAAGTTTTTATCTGAGAGAGAGAAAGAAGGAGAGAAAGACAGAGAGAGAGAGAGAGAGAGAGAGGGAGGGAGAGAGAATGGCTGCACCAGGGCTGCCAGCCACTGCAAATGAACTCCAGAAGTATGCACCGCCTTGTGCATCTGGCTTACATGGGTCCTGGGGAATCAAACTTGGGTCCTTTGGCTCTGCAAGCAAGTGCCTTAACCACTAGGCAATCTCTCCAGCACCCATAGCATAGCTTCCTTTTAAGGAACTTTTAAAACTTTATTTTTTATTTATATATAAGAGAGAGAAAGAGAGAGAGAGAGAATGGGCACACCAGAGACTCTATTCACTGCAAATGAGCTCCAGATGCATACATCACCATGTGCATCTGGCTTATGTGGGTTCTGGGGAATTGAACCTGGGTTCTTAGGCTTCCCAGACAAGCACCTTCACCACTAAGCCATCTCTCTAGCCCTAACATAGCCTCTTATTAAGCAACCATAATCAAACATCCACTTCTGATGGAGAAAGTGTGCAGTTAGTAAAGAAACGTGGGTGCTTTCCTCATTATAAATAGCTTTTTGTAGAGTAATAGAACAGGTTTTCCAAAGTTGTGTTAGTTACATATAATACTTTGCCTCTTTGAACATTTATCCGATATATTTTGAGTACTTCACAATTATGTATTATCTCATAGAACTTCCAAATGTTTTTGTATTATCATATTATAGTCATGCAAAAGTCTTCTGAGAAAGAAAAGTGCCACACATTCTATCTCATATGTGGTCCATAAATTGGATCAACAGGAGGTAAGTTTAAATAGTATGCACCAGAAGTCTGGGCACAGAACATGAATGAGATCAGGAGAAGGAGAAATAGGGAGGGAAGAGAAGAGGAGATATGTGACAGACTAGAAGAGCAACAGAATATATGTTTTATACATATATATGAACTGGGAGGGTCTTGGAGGAGTATGGAAGTTTGGGAGGGGAATTATACAAAACTCAAGACAACATGAATCAAAGCCATAGAAACCTCCTTTAGACAGCAATCGACAAGATATAATCACTAATAAACAGAGGGGCTGGGGTGGAGTGAACAGCCTAGACAGAAACGCCTTGTAGAAGAGGCAACAAACTTAATCCTAGAACCATGGGCTCTGGAAAATCCCAGCCCTAGGACTGTGTTACTCTCCACAGTGAGCTGTTGGCCAGAGAGACCCATGAAGTCCCAAAAACAACGCAGGCCATTGCTAAAGCACTTGGTTAACTGCCTGAGCTAAAAAGGTAAGACCCCATTGCTGAAGACAGCACAGGCTGTGGCAACAGGACATTGAGTCACCACGCTGGAATTGAGAGGTTAGCCAGCTCCCACCTGGCTTGACCTCATGGTACTGGAAAGTGCTATGGGAGCTGCTGGGAGACAACCATTACCAACAAATAATTAGGGGACTCAACAAGCTATGAACCAGCCAGGCCAGGAATATACACCTGTGCAATAGTGGCACACAGCCTGTGCAACTGGTGTATGATTGGACTTGAGACCCACTGAGGGGAGAGAACTCATACCTGATGCTGGGAACCAAATTGGTATCCTATGGCCTGGAAACTTAGAAACTCCAGAGAAAAGATTCCACTGCTCTCTGAATATCAATATCAATACACACCAAAAACTCTGTCAAAAACTGCAGATCCCCTTTAATCCAAACTGCTCTCTCTTTGCTGGAGAATCTTTTCTATTTTATAGATGACAGAGGATGCTGAGGAGATCCAAGATCCACCAACACAACAAGAAAAGAGAGCTGACTGCCCACCATGAGACGTCCTATGTCTAATACCTCACCTGGGTTCCAGGAGACACCTGAGAGGAAGTGGAAATATGAAGACAGCTTTCACTGCTAGTTCCACAACCAGTACCAGGGAGATGGTGACAGACAACATGGCCAATCAAAGCCCATCAAAGTGGAAACCCAGAAGCCATAGAAAACTCAACACTAAATCAGGCTGTTAACCACTCACTGTGCAGGGAACACTGCAAAAGAGGGGGCTGAAAGATTGTTAGAGCTACAGAGTAGGTAGGAATACCCTGAGGCACAGTCTCCCCCCACCCCATAGAAGGAGGCCTTCATGACCCCACAGTGAATACCAACAACCCCACAGAACTGGGCACTCAGGGAAAGGGGAGCAAGGGGAGGTGTGTGTGGAGAGGGGAAGAGGGGATCTAGAGTTTAATCTTTTATAAAATAAATAAAACGTTCTTGCAGTCACCTTATTGCTGGTTAAAAAGCATCCTGACCAAGACCAGCTTGTGGGAAAAAAGAGTTTACTTTGGCTTACAGACTCAAGGGAAAGCTCCATGATGGCAGGGGAAAATAATGGCATGACTAGAGGGTGAACGTCACCCCTGGCCAACATTAGATGGACAACAGCAATAGGAGAGTGTGCCAAACACTGGCAAGGGGAAGCTGGCTATAATACGGTAGCAGACAGCTTCAGGTTCACTGAGATGAACTTCCAGACCAGGCACAGTTATGAAGGGATATTATTTATTGAAGCTTACAGATCCAGAGGAAGTTCCATAATGGCAGAAGAAGCTGGCCTGCCTTCACAGGACCAAACACAGAGAGCAAAGCCACAGCCAAAAGCCACACAGCACAGCATTCCTCCAGAACTCCAGCTAGGCACACTTTGCATATCTTTAGATTGAAATTGTAAACCCACCTCCACACCTTAAGATCCACACAGTGACACTGCCTCCAGCCAAGTGGCTGCAGATGCGAACTATAAATTAATAAAACACTGAATATATTGGGGGCCATCTATTCAAACTACCACATTCCACCCCTGGCCCCCAATAGATTTATAACTATCACACATTGTAAATTGTACTCAGTCCTGTTTTAAAGGTCCCCATGGTCTTGACCAACTTAAGATAGTGAGTCCTGTAAAATCATACAAGTTAAATACTTTCAACATGTAAAGGCACAGAGTAAACATTTTAACTGGTATAAGGCATAGAAAGGAGAGACTAGAACAATGCAAACTCAACCACCATCAGCAGTCATCAAACTTCTGCAGTTCAAGTTCAATATAACCAGAGACTGACAGGTTCCAGGTTTTCCAATTCTGTCCTTCCAGCTGGGCAGAGTAGCCAGGGAACCCTTCCATCCCAGGCCAACAGTGCACTCCATGGTAGTCCTTGTACAGTCCTGGTATATCCAAAACATCTTCAGGTCTCCATGAAAACCACAGTCCATCTTCCAAAGGCTCTTTTAGCCTAACAGGGCATCATGCCCTGCCTCATTTTGCATTTCAGCAGCAGCTCCTGGAACCGTGTGCAATTCATGACCATTCCACGCATTTTTCATGCTTCCAAAACTAATACCAGGTGTGCAGGACACAGCCATATTCTTAATTCAGGGATGAAATAAGTCCTAGCCTTGAAGAGCAGGTTCCTTCTTCATTCCGTTCTTTCCCAAAAGAGTTTGCATTTCTATCATAGTCTTTCCTCAAGCATCTTCTCCATTGTTCTAATGTAAAGCAGTTGGGCCACCTTCCTTAAGATTGCTAATGTGTTTCACAATAGCAGCTTCAGCAACCTAAAAGCAGTCTTAGTGCCTGCAATTTTAACTTGTTTGAGGTTTTCCAACTTAAAATCTTAACTCTCAATCCAGTATCTTTAGCAAAGCCTATCAGTCCATTACAAATTTAACCTTGATCAAACTCTCTGGGCCTGGGCAGCAGGACACAGTTATCCTTTATGCAGTCTTTGAGAATGAATTGACTGATTGGATCTATTCTGCATCAGATGAGCAGTCTGTGACAGACAATAAAGGTCGGTGTGTCCTGGTATTTCCTCAACTTTAAAATGAGGATCCTATTGATATCTCCTCTTTAAGAATATTGGGAGGATGAAACAAGTGCCTGCAATAAACAGGAGAGTTAGTTTGTACCATTTAGCAGTGCCTGATTACTGAGTTATTAAGATTATTGTCTCCTTGCATGTATATAGAAACCAGTACAGCGCTCTGCAAACTGATAGCTGTGGTGTAGAGGAGTCTCCTCACATTTAAATTTGCATACAAATCATCTCAGGAGATCTTGTTAAAATGCAGATTCTAATTCTGCAGGTCTGAGATGCTGCAGTCTTTGGTGTTCCTGGGTGATGCCTGCTGGGACCAGCAAGTCATTCTCAGCATGTGGTCTTTAGACCAGCAGCTTCAGATATGCCAATCCTTTCCAGCCCCTCCTCATTTCCTATCCCCGCCCCCCCCCCCAGTGCTCTGGAACAGAGCCAGTGAACCATTCTGTAAGGAGCATCCAGGGGGTTCTGAGGCTCTAACTGGGTGACAACCCATGAGGTGAAGGAGAGAACTGAAGGGAAGACAAAATCTGGGATGGCATTCAGAGTTTCCACTCGATAGTTGTGTGGTCTCTGGCAAGTCACTGAAATATCTCTTAGCCTAGCATTGGAGCTCCTAGATAGTTTACTTTTCTAAACCCAGTATGTTGTTGCAAAAGACCCCAGGCAAAAATGAAGCCATATTTCACCTCCTTGGGTTCTAAGTCTTCTGTTTCTCTACCACTTCTGTAAAATCCAGTACATTATAGGACAGTCTCAGAAGACTTTTGTGTTGGTTTGATTCAAGTGCCCCCATAAACTTACATGTTCTGAATGCTGGGTCCCTAGCTGGTAGCAATGTGTGAATTGGATCCTCTGGAGGTGATGTACTGTTGGGGGTGAGCTTTTAGGTATATGTGGTAGTTTGAATAGATGGCCCCCAATATATTCAGTGTTTTATTAGTTTATAGTTTGCATCTGCAGCCACTTGGCTGGAGGCAGTGTCACTGGGCGGATATTAAGGTGTGATGGTGGGTTTAGGATTTCAATGTAAAGATAATGCAAAGTGGTTTGGGGCTGCTGGGCCCAGACACAATTATACTGTCTGACCTTTTAAGCTGATAGACTTATTATAAATGTCAAATAAAATATAGAGTGGAGAGCTCTGTACAAATGACAGTTTCTACATGTATTGTCTTTTTTATTTTTAATTTCTTTTGTCTTTTTTTTTAATATGCTGCTCTATCTTCCCTCTAAAAACAGTGAGACGCTATATTAGAAGAAGAAACCAGACCTTATTTGGTGTCTAGGTGAGTCCCCAGAACACAGGGCACTCAGTAACCATTGGCTGAAAGATAAATGGTCTCAGCAGATGAAACAAAGCATAATAAAGCCATGCCCCTCTTCTCCTTCACCAGATCCAACTGTGCAAGTGACCCAGATGCCCTCAAGTAGGATAAAGCAATCCTGTGTTCATAAAGCGAGGCTCACCACCCGGGCACACTGTCATTAACACTTTGTAGCAGTGAGAGGTTATTTTGTTTGCTTCTTGAAAGTTTTACTACCTGCAAGCTGCCTGGAAATACTATTTCCTTACCCACAAAATCCATACTGGCAAGGTGTTGTGGCACATGCCTTTAATCCCAACACTCAGGAGGCAGAGGTAGGAGGATTGCTATGAATTCAAGGCCACCCTGAGTCTGCATAGTGAATTCCAGGTCAACCTGGGCTAGAGTGAAACCCTACCTCGAAAAATCAAAAAGAAAAAAAATCACAACAAAACAAAACAAAGCAAATCCATAGTGGAACTGTAACCATGCACCCAACTAGCACACATTTTATGCCCCATGGAGCCGGTGTGTGGCACTACGGTAAGTTGAGTATCACTTGTAATCACACCCTGTGCTTGGCAGGGTGTTGTACTCAGGTACTTTTGTAACAGACTCACACCAAGCAGAAGCCATGGTGCCTGGAACATAGTGACTGCATTGAATGTTCTAAACTTATTACGGTACAGCAAGTTCATGTACGGCAAGGATCTCTGCGAATGCTTTTGATCAGTGGGAAGATGCCAGAGAATTCCTTGTACTGGGGAAGCAGGGTTCGTCTTCCCCTCCCGTAGTGCTGACAGCACGTGGCCCTCCTTATCTTCCTCTCTCCTTTTGAGCTCACCTTCTAGCCACCATGAATGCAGAGGATGCCTAAGGAGAAGAGGTCAAGCCTTTACTCTGATGTAGGAGAGAAATGGGGAAACGACAGGCATAGGAGGAACAAAGCAGTTCCCTTCAGAAGCACAGGTGAGCCTGTGGACCAGTGCTTTGGGAAAATCTCTGCTCTGACAAGTGTTTGATAGAGAAGTCACTCTAGAAATGTGGCCCCTTTCCAGTGCCTTCAGGAAGAAAGAAAGGGAAAGAACGAAGATAAAGAAATGCCATATTGACTTCCCCTATCACTCCCAAGCCATTAGAGGGACATTAGCCCTTGAAACAAACATGAAATGTGTCTTCAGTGGGTTCTGGTGTTATTACAGAGCCCCTCTCTGCCACTCAGAGAAAAGAGGGATTGGCCCCACCTGAGGCTTCCTAATGACTTATATGCAACCCCAAGGTTCTCTTCCGTGCCCCAGAATCTGTCCTTGGATTGGACAGTACTGACTTATTGATTTTTTGAAGCAATTCTTTTCATAACTAATCATTAGTGCCTCATTGAAACCTTAAATTCAATCCGTTACATGCTCCATGTTTTCTATACTTGTGCATGGGTTAATCTCCTCCATTAGAATATAAGCATTTCTTTAAAAACATTCTGTTCCCTGACTCTCCCCCAAACCTTAGATCTTAATATAGTTTTTGATTTGTAACAAGTACAGGAGAGATAAATGTAGTTTAAAGAAATGTATTTGTGGCACTTCTGGAAGATTTAAGATTCAATATCAACCTTGCACTAGCATTTCAGGCTGGAGAAGGAAAGGGCAGTTCTTTTCAGAAAAAAAAAGTCTCTAAACTCAGTTTAGAACTCCTCCACCTGCTATCTCTCTCTCTCAAGGGGATAGCCTTCAGGTTTCCTTTGGCATTTTTGGCATCTACGGGTGTCCTGGCCTCTGCTGCTGTTCTACAGCTGCCTTGGGCTTCCCCCAGAGATGCTGCGGGTCCCTCTCCCCTTCCCCAGAGATGCTCCCTCTCCCCCCCCAGGATGCTGCTCCCTTTCCCCTCCCCAGAGCTGCTGTCCCTCTACCCTCCCCAGAGATGCTGGTCCCTCTACCCTCCCCAGAGATGCTGAGGGTCCCTCTCCCCTCCCCCAGAGATGCTGCGGGTCCCTCTACCCTCCCCCAGAGATGCTGAGGGTCCCTCTCCCCTCCCCAGAGCTGCTGCCCCCCCCTCCCCAGAGATGCTGCGGGTCCCTCTACCCTCCCCCAGAGATGCTGTGGGTCCCTCTACCCTCCCCCAGAGATGCTGCGGGTCCCTCTACCCTCCCTCAGAGGTGCTGCGGGTCCCTCTACCCTCCCCCAGAGATGTTGAGGGTCCCTCTCCCCTCCCCCAGAGATGCTGCGGGTCCCTCTCCCCTTCCCCAGAGATGCTGAGGGTCCCTCTCCCCTCCCTCAGAGATGCTGCGGGTCCCTCTACCCTCCCTCAGAGATGCTGCATGTCCCTTTACCCTCCCTTAGAGATGCTGCTGGCCCCTGTATTTTTCCAGGAGGTTGTTCTCTTCTTTCCCAGGTAGAGTATTCTGTTAGAATGTATAATCATTTTTCCTTCAAGGATTTGTGGTTTACTTGGTTTTTGCCTTTTTCCCTTTTCAATGGCATGAGTGAGGGACGTGGTAGAAACTCTACTAGGCATTGCAATCCAAATGTCTCATGAGGTTAGACAGGAGAAGTGAACAGGAAGAGTCTATCCTAGAGGAGAACTGTCCTAAGCATATAGAGTACTGTGGTATCTTTGCAAAGCAATCAACTTGACAGCATCTATTCAAAAGCAGTGGGGAGCTGGTTCTAGGAGTATGAGAAAGAGACCACCCAAGTTCAAATCTCACTCTCCAGTTGCACAATCTTGAGCAAATAGACCTTCTGGCACTTCCGTTTTCACTGAAATGAGAATTATAATCATAAACAGCTCTTATTATTGTGAAAATTGGATGAGTCCCTATATGAAAGATGCCTAAAGGAACAGTGATATAAGTTCTCATAATTATTTCTTTTATTAACATGACTGCACATTTTCTGTACGTTCAAATAGCTTTTAAAAAATCTTGTTATAAGGGCTGGAGAGATGGCTTAGTGGTTAGGCATTTGCCTGCAAAGCCAAAGGATAACAGTTCGATTCTCCAGCACCCATATAAGCCAGATGTACAAGGGGGCACATGCATCTGGAGTTCATTTGCAATGGCTGGAGGCCCTGGCTCGCCCATTCTCTCTGCCTCTTTTTCTCTTGCTCTCTCAAATAAATAAAAATAAAACATTTGTAAAAACTTGTTATATAACTAATTTTACAGTATAGTTTTTCTGTTATTTATGACTAGATTTGTGTTCATTATGAAGTATTAAATTACCAGGTACAGGGAGAAAGTTTTACTCTAAAAAGGAAAAAAATATTATATTAAAATATCTAAGATATATTTCTTATCTTTGTTACTTCAGCATTTTGAGGGTTATTTTCTCTACCATGTGCCACTTGGGTAGTAGTTAAATGATTTGAGGTTGAATTAATGGAAAAGTAATTTTTTCCTGGAAAATAGCACATCAGCACATGTATTGGTCATGTGTTCTCTGAATTCCAACAGACTGTGGGGTTGGTTTCAGATGGCATCACTGCCTTGGGGTGGCAGGTGTCTTGACCAATGCTTGATAGCAATTTTCACATTTGTTTGTTCTTTCTTTGCTTTAAGTCTTATAACTGAACTGTTTGTACCTATGAGGTATATGTTATTTGTGTCTATGTACACATTATGCGGTGATCAAATTAGGGACTAGCGTATCCATAGTATTAACTATTTAGCATTTCTTTGTGATGAAAAAATTCAAAATCTTCCTTTTTAGCTACTTTGAGATTTATAACACATCACTACTAGCTATGCAAAAGAACACCACATCTACTCCTCCTTTGTAGCTGCACCCCTGTACCTACTGACCAATGTCTCCTTGCACCCTCCTCAGACTCTGGTCACCACCACTCCACTCTGATCTTCTATGAGATTACCATTTCTAGATCCACTTAGAAGTGCACATTAGGTGGTATTCATCTTTCTGTGACTGGCTTATTTCACAACACAATGTTCTTCATGCTCATCCATGTGGCCGTGAATGATAGGACTTCATTGTCCTATCTTTGAATTGCATTCAGTTGTATCAGGCATTGGACAGAAGTTAATGCCAAGAAGAACATTCATTCTTTCCATTGGAGGGAATTGTGTCTTTAGGGAGCAGAGACACAGCCAGGCTCCACTTGTTGTGGAAGAGCGTGCATGAGGCCCATATGTTTCCTCCTCCTCCTCTTCCTCCTTCTCTTTCTGGTTCCTCCTGCTTTTTGTTGTCACTCCACCTTCTTGTTGGTGCTGGAGATCAAATGCACAGGCACACCCCAAGCTCTGCTTTGTTCTTCCATTTCTTCCAGGCTTTCTATAGCCTGTGCTGCAAGCTGTTGTCCCTGGATTCAACTGGGATCAGCCTTGAAATAACTTGAACCATAATGCTGACACACCAGAAGAAATTTGAAGGAATGAAGGTTGATGTCAGCAAGGCAGGTGGAAAAGTTTAAATTCAAATATGAAGGTTAAAATAGTCCCAGTTACTGACATAATCTTTATGAATTACAGTTAATGTTCTCTTTAGCAGAAAAGATGGAGGATGAAATTAATATATTTTGTAAACATTTTAATGTGTTACAACACAAGATATACTATATTTTACCATAAGGGATATAATTTAAATTTTCTTTGATTCGGGACCCAGTTTTGCATCTGGCAGTAAACCTGCAAATATTATGCTGTAAGAAATTCTGTCGTATGTGTGTGTGTGTGTGTGTGTAATTGCATTTTGTATAAACACTGGCTTACCATATATTTTGTAGTATTATTAACATTGTCATAGAGAAAGTTCCATAATGGCAGAAGAAGCTGGCCTGCTCTTACAGAACCAGGCAAGAGAGAGAAAGCCACAAACCAAAAAGCCACACAGCACAGCACACCTCAGGAACTCTAGCTAGGCACACTTTGCATATCTTTACATTGAAATCTCAAACCCACTACCACACCCTAAGATCCTACCAGTGACGTTGCCTCCAGCCAGGTGCTACAAACTACAAACTAATAAAACACTGAATATATTGGGGGCCATCTAGTCAAACTACCACAGATAGTATTCACCATTTGCCAGGCATTGTGCTAAAAACAAGAGTAAATTGAGACTTCACAGTAACAGAGCAGCTACTACTGTTTGAGGTGTGTGTGCATATGCATGTGTGCGTGCAACTCGTATTTGTGCATTCATGTTCACTTGGGTGCATACGGGTGTGTGGGTATGCATGTACATATGTGTGTGCACATATGGAGGCCAGAGGATAACCTTGGGTGTCATTCTCAGGAGTGCTATCCACTTTAATTTTCTTTTGAGACAGAATCTCTCACTGGCCTGGAGGTCAACAAGTAGGCTCGACCGGGTAGCCTGTGAGTACTGAGATTCATCTGTTTATGCCTTTCCAGGGCTGGGATTACAAATGTGTGTCATCATGCCCAGCATTAAAATATATCTATATATTTATTTCTTTGAGAGAAATACTGAGAAAGAGAGGGAGGGAAGGAGAGAATGGGCATGCCAGGGCCTCCTGCTACTGTAAATGAACTCCAGATGCATGCCCCACTTTGTGCAGCTGGATTTATGTGTGTACTGCACACCCAGCACTTTTACATGGAATCTGCAGATCAAACTCAGCTCTCTTTCTTACTGACCAAGCTATCCTTTCACCCCCAAGGCACTATTATTATTGTCATTTCTCAGAAGCCAAAGGGGGTTAGCTTACTTTCTGAGCTTTGTGCTCTGGAGTCTGGCTGAAGGAAATGTGCTCTTGGCAGATGCCATGGGAAAGGGTGGGGTAGCTGAGGTGATGGGTGTGTCAGGTCAGGAAGGAGTGGGAGATGCACCTGGACAAAAAATCTGAATGAGACTGTACAGAAAAGTCCCTGAATTCATTTAGAATTTTAAGCATCCCTGTTTCTGAGCTGTGCTCTTGGGTCTGGAGCCACCTATCTACCCACTGCCATGTTTCATTCCTCCATGAGTAATCTAATACAGAGATGGGATAGATCTGAAGACTATTTCACTGATAGCCAGCTATCTGACCTTGGATAAGCCACTTAGCTTCCCCAAACCTTACTATCTTCAACCATAACATAGGAAATAATAATTCCAGGGTTGTTGTCAGAGTCAGATCAGATATCATTTATAAAATTTACAGGACAGAATCTGAACTCATTAACAGCAGCACAATGGCTCCAAACAGTTTCCTTCACAAAGGTTTATCAGTCCCAATTATCTACAGTGAGCTGTTATCCTTGAACAATGATGAACTTGTCTGTCTCTCATCTGGAAGGTGAGCTCTTCAAGGCCGGTCCCAGCAACTCTACTGCTCTCACAGTCCTCGCAGTAGCACAGCTCCTGCTGAGGGTTCAGTGCCTCCAGAGTCCCTTCCCACTAGGATGAATCTTGAGACACCAATTGTATTAGCTTCCCCTCACATGTCACCCTGTGCATGAGCAGACAGAAATGTATAAAGAGTGACATAAGATGTGAAAAGAGGTAAGAAGAACTAAAGGAAAGCCCAGGCGCTAAGAAGACACACGAAGAATTTCATGGAAGGGAAATTTCTGTTGGAAGGAGCTTGAAAGAGAAGTTGCCTGAGGACGTCCCATTGACCTTTCCTTGGTTGTACATGCATACCCCTTCCCACTTTCCCATTGCCCCACCCTCTTCTGCTACAGAGTGCTGATGTGGTTTGGGAGTTTCATTTGATGGGATCCTGTTAGAAGTCTCTGTGTACTTCATTTCCCCTGCTTGAAAATAGGGGGCTTTAAAAAATATAAGATAATATTTGGAGGTGATTTACTATAAAAAAAAAAAAAAGAGTTGTACCAACTGCTCATTTTGAGCCAGGCACTATGCTAGATCGCGCTCATAAATTACCTATAGTTTTCATGAAAACTCCAAAGACAGTATTATTATCATTTACTGTTGAGAAAACTCCTGACCAAATAACATGCCTGATAAGATATGGAGTTAAGATTCTAAACTGATTCCAGACATTAAGGGCCTTCTTGTGCTCAGTGTATAAAACTGATCACCCTGCTGGTCCCTCAGTAGTTTTTCTCTATAAACTGGGGATAGTGGTCCACTTTACCACCCAGAAGAGTTATGATGTCAAATAAAATGCAACAGTGTATCAGTCTATTTTATGTTGTTATGACAAAATACCTAAAGCAGGGTATTGTCTAAAGAAATAGGCTCACAGTTCTAGAGGTTCAAGGGCATGGTGACTGTACTAGCTTGGCTTTGCAGAGGGTATCACAGTGGTGAATGTGTGTGTGAGAGACCGTGATCACATGGTGACACAGGAAGCCAGAGACCAGGGAGGGGCCAGTCTTGCTAGTTTTTTTAAGATTTATTTTTATTTATTTATTAGAGACAGAGATAGAGAAGGGAAGAGAGAGAGACAGAGTGAGAATGGGTGTGCCAGGGCCTCTAGCCACTACAAACAAACTCCAAATGCATGGGCCACTATGTGCATCTGGCTTATGTGGGACCTGGAGAATTGATCCTGGGTCCTTAGACTTCACAGGCATTCACCTTAACAACTAAGCCATCTCTCCAGCCCCAGTCTTGCTATTTTTGTTGCAACTATTCCCTCAGAAACTAATTTGGGTCAAATGAGAACTATGTTAATCATTCTGAGAATAGCACACCCCTAGTGATCTTGGGACCACTCACTAGACTCACCTCTTACAGGACATCTATGTAGCATATCCTCAATGTGGGAACCTGTTCTGATACATTCACCCCAGGGTAGGGGACGATATACTCAAATCATATCCAAACCAGAAAGCATAGTGGATGTTATGGTATCCTTTTGAAATTGGGCACTTAGCTCTGTGCTGCATCACAGTGCTCACAGACTGGATATTATTTCATTAGCAGCTGTAAACCCAATAGCGCTAGTGTCTGTTCTGTGCCCTACACCTTCTGTATTGAGGGTTGCACTACTCTTGGAACTGTTTTGCTTATCCAGTTATGTTTTGGAAGTTCCCCCTGTAGTTTAGCATTCCATCAGCAAAGCTATCACCCTCTTCCTGTTCCAATCTCTCATCTGGTGAGTGAGGGTGACGATAACAACATGCCCGGTAAAGTCTGGAAAATAAAAAAGGACTTTCCAGGAAAAAAAAAAATCTGTCCAAGGCTGATGTGTGTAAAATGTCAAATTTTAGCTTATTTTAACAGATGCATGGGCAGGAGAGAAACAGCAAGGAGTGAGCAGTCCCTGTGGTCATTTTGAACAGCCTGCATGGTGGAAACAGGACAAGGCCTTAGCCGACTGCCGGAAAGCGTGCTTGTTACTGTAGGCATGCAACATTAAGTCCAAGCTAACTAGAGTTTCCTGGCCCTTGTAAGTCTTTCCTGGGGTTCCAGGGTTGGCACTAGTCAAATAACGGAAGAATCTGATCTGGTGGGATGCCCTGAGGGTGTGAGTGACACTTCTTGTCCAGATGGCAGATGGCATTTGGAATATAATGTGTACTGTGGGTTGGATTATGCAGCAAGAATGCAGTCTTGGTTCCATCTGCCAGGTGATGCTACTTGAAGCCAAGTAGACATAATATCCACCCTTCTTGATCCCAAATCTGCCCTTTGCCAGCATGATCTGGGAGTGCTGATCCCTCTGGGCTTGACATCATTTTACTACCGCTAGCCCTGGCTCTATGCCATATTGCAACTTTATGTTTGCTTCTGAGTATGCACATGTCAATGGAAAAGGAAAGGAAAGGGACTCACATGTATGTGGTACATTGCTCTGGTTGTGTGCTCCTTCTACTCAGAAGGAGGAAGGCATTAGAAAACTTGGCAGAAAGCAAGGGAGTGAGAAAGGGAGTATAGTGGAGACAAACATGTTCTAATTGTAGAAGACAGAGACTATCATTTAAAGATCAAAGGGTTAAAAATTAGGAGTTTAGTTCTGGATTCTGAATTACAACATATGACTCTGAGGAAGTCAATTAATCCTAGGGAATGTTGCCTTCCACATCTGACATTCCTGCCAAAGAGGGCGTGTGTGCATCAGAGCATTTTACTGATTATAGAATGTATTTATGTGAAGGTTTTAGACCAGTAGCAGGCACTTTGCTGTCTTCCTGTTTGCATGCCCCACACTCAGGTCACTTCTTGGCATAAAGTGAACACTTAATTATGTTTGGGGACTCATGATACAAATCATTAAGCTGCAGGAGATGAGAGTGGTAATGTGCTTGGTTGACCTGGAAGACAGAATTACCAATGAGTCTAATTTGCCTCACATCTGGACAGGTGAGAGGCTGAGGTCATTCTCACACATGCAGCCTTAAAAAGTCAAAAAATACATTCTACTGTTGAATGTTAATTCTTTTTTAAAACTTTCTTTTTAGCATATAAAGAATTAGGATTCAAGGACGGGCGTGGTGGCCTACACCGTTAGTCACAGCACTTGGGAGGCAGGGGTAGGAGGATTGCCGTGAGTTCGAGGCCACCCTGAGAATACAGAGTGAATTCCAGGTCAGCCTGAGCTAGAGTGAGACCCTACCTCAAAAAAAAAAAAGAAGGAGTAGGATTCATTATGGTGTGCATAAACCTTTTAAGGATTATTTATGTGTGTGTGTTTTAACTTAAATGATGAATAAGCATCTCTAAGAATAAGCACTCTAAAACCATCTGTAAAACTTATTGATATTAATTTCTATGCAAGTACCAGATCAAAACAAATTTGTAAATAAATTTTTAATTAAATTAATATCCAAATGGGCCTTAATCTGATGAATGTTGTTAGTTGATGAAATGCAATGGCCCCTCTAAATGTGAATACGATCCTGAGCAATGGGGAAAGATTCCTTTCAGTTCAACATGCTTAAGTTCTCAGCCCCTCTGCAATGACTCATTCCTTTCACTCCTTTTTAAAACTCCTATCAACTCTTCCCTGTATGATACCACTGATTTCTCGTGTTCTAAGAAGACCCCACTCCATAACACATTCTGCTAACTTGGGACAAGTAACGTAGTATTGTTGGCACACAAATACATTCCAAACGTATTTCCTGAGATATTGTTTGCTCCCAAGGTGCTTCTAGGTGCTTGGACCACACTATTAACTAACATAGATAAAAACATCCTGGTCCTTGTGGAACTTGCTTTGAGATGGGGGAGAGGATTCGAAAATCATATAACTTGACGAATGACTGAGTAAAAATGATGAAGAATAGATCAAAGAGTAGAGGCAGAGGCCTAAACAGAGTGAGGATGGGAGACTCTTTTGCTTTGAGAGTTCAGGGAGAAGAGACAGAGGCAGCCCCACTTTTCATTTTAACTTTGCTTTTGACCAGTGAAAGGTCTGTCAGTAGAGTCTTACTACATAACCCACTTAATTTGGAAGGCTGGGGTGTTCTCCTCAACCCTGCCCTCATGATGACTCAGTCTTATGGTCCTCTTTTGTGTGGTCCACTTTATGTGTGAAGATTTCACAAATGGGTTCATTTTCACTTGATCACACTATTACCCAAGACTTAGGTCCTGTTACCAATAAAGAATGAAATATCCACAACAAAACTCTGGAGTTACCCTCCATGTTCTTGCCACCCCAAGGAGTACTGTGTCTAAGCTAAGAATGCTCTAGGTTGTGAGAAAAGATGCTCAAGTTCCCTGGGTTCGTGTCAGCCAAGTTCTATTTCTCAGGACTCTGGAATGAAATTCAGAATAACACCAACCCATGTGAGAGCTCAGGGTTGCTTTAAGGAAGCACCCACTTCAGAAGATTGTTGGATATTATGTATTGTATTATATTATACACACACATATATATTATTTTTGGATACTATATCTATGTATATGTCTACACACATATATTATTATTGGATACTATATTTAGATTCAAATGATTTGCTACTGCAACTTTAGTTTGACTGCTTATTAGTTGTACAACCTTACACAAATGACATAAAATATTTATGCCTATTTTGTTTATGAAAATGGATCTCATAAATAAAACAACAGTATTGTGGGAATAAAGTGGATCAATAAGTGTGAAAAATAACAATTCCACATTGTACCAGTGTGAGCTGCTATTCTTGATTGCTCTCATTATCAATTTTAATATACTGAGCAAACATTACTAGAGTTGCTGTGGCAGGAAACCCAAAAGCAGCTGAAGAAATACACAGGGACTCAGTGCTGGGTCTTCTTCTAGAGTCATTATGTAAATGCTGACCCAGTAGACTGACTCTGACACAGCAATTTCAGTTCCCATCTCTGCTACCAAATACAAGGACTGACTTTGATCTTATGAGTTCAAAAAAAATGCTCACTATTCATTAGTTCTGTTGTTTTCTTCACCCAGAGTTTAAGCCTAGTTGACTTATCATTTGATTAGACAATTTTGAAGAACTCCATGTAGTCATTTATTCAACAAAGGGTTACAGAGTTTCTGTTTATGCTAAGCAGTATAGTGTGTATAAAACTGAGACTGAAAAACTCCCTTCAGAAAGCTTGTGGTCAAGCACAGACAGCTAATGTTAGTCATTAAAGCAACATGAAGAAAGTCATCATGGGTATGTGAGAAAATGACTATGATTTTGGATAAAAGATCTTAGAAAAGTTGTACTGAAAAGTTGATAGGAGTATCACCAGAGACAGAACAAGGGGAAGAATTTTCAGGGAAATGGGGAACAAGTGAGTAAGTCAGTGTTGCTTGAGGAGAGAAGGGGGTGGAGACATGAGAGAGACAGAGAGAGAGAGAAGAGAGAGAGAGAGAGAGAATACCAAGAGGAAGGGAGAAAGGTGGGAAGAGTGATTGACAGTCCACTTATGAACTAGAAGAGTGGCAGAGACAAAATGTCTTTCACCCTCTGCATCTTAGCTTCTCCCAAGCCTGAGAATTCAGCCAAGAATTGCATACTTGGTTCTGGTGCTGCTGGCTTTATGTCAAACATTACACTCATTGCTGA
This sequence comes from Orientallactaga sibirica, assembly GCA_036365145.1. Lineage (NCBI taxonomy): Eukaryota > Metazoa > Chordata > Mammalia > Rodentia > Dipodidae > Orientallactaga > Orientallactaga sibirica. The sequence goes on along the minus strand of JAEOAD010002854.1, from coordinate 164,381 downwards.
GCATAAAAACAAGAATAAGACATTGGGGGTAGCAAGGTCATCCAAAATTCTGACTTCAGGGCCAAAGTTTAATCCTTTCAGCTGATTTAAGACTACTATCTCTCTAAAACCAGTAACATATTGCCTCTACCAGGTTTCCCACCATCCTCACCTTCCCCCATCATCACTTCCTCTTCACCTGGAGTCCACATTCTAACACTGTAGCTACTCCAATATCAACCTTCCTAAGTTCTTTCCCCAGTCCCTGTGGTAAACAGCTAGCAAGTTGGCAACATGGGGCTGGAGAGATGGCTTAGCAGTTAAGCGCTTGCCTGCAAAACCTAAAAACACATGTTTGAATATCCATGTCCCACACAGCCAGACACAAAGAAACTCAAATGTGCAATGTCACACATGCACACAAGGGGGTGCATATGCCTGGAGTTCATTCACAGCAGCTGAAAGTCCCTTGTGTGTCCATTCTCTCTCTCTCTCTCTCCCTCCCTCCCTCCCTCCCTTTTTCTCTCTGTCTCCTTCACAAAAATAAAATAAAGAAAGAAAGTGTAAAGAAAATGTCAATGTGGCTTAAACAAACAGTCCATTTACCCACACTAGAGAAACTAAGCATTGCTGAAAGAAATGTGTGTTTGCAAACAAGGCTGAGCTTGCCTGATGTCTTCAGTCTTTTGACCACCAACCTCAAAAGACTGCTATGCATTGGCCATATGATCCAACTCTGTTCTTCTGACTGCAGAGATTCACTTCCTCACTTTTTGAGATGACTTTGTACACCTTCCTTCCTTTCTCTCTAATTTCTGCTCACACTCCTACCCTAACCCCAGCTGATGGTTCAGCAGGAAAAAAAAGAAGAACCAGATCATGCTCTCAGGCAGTTCTCCCTAACTACTATAGCACCCTTGGACACATGCTCTGGGGAATTGCCCCCACTTCTCTCTGAGGCCTACCTCCCCCTTTGTTCTTTGTTCCCATCTTCTGTCACCTTCTCAAGAAATTTGAGATAAAGAAAAAAAGAGAAGAAGAAAAAAGAAGAATTTAAGTGTTCTAGTTTCAGAGTATGTTTGGTGCTATTATTCAATTGCTTTCTTTTTTTTTCTTAGGAGAAGCAACTAACTGCCTTTGGGTAAATGACAACTTTGGAGTCTCATTTGTGCACTATGGACAACATCCTCCCTCGCCTGTCTCACAGAGTCATGTGGGGACCAAGTATATTAGTAGAACTGGAAGAATGCGACAGTCTAGGAAAGCACTATGGGGGACATGAAAAGTATTAACCAGGGCTCCTCTATTTTGAGATAAGGCTGGATAGGCAGTTTTCTTAGTTAAGGAATATAAATGAAAAAAAAAAAAGCTACAGAAGTGTGAGAAAGATTAAACTAACAGACAAGACCTATGGAGACATCCAGTTTAGTCACCGGCCGTTTCCTTCTCAAGGATTCAGGAACCAGAGAAAGAGACAGTAGTACAGAGCTCAGTGAGGGGCAGCAGGGAGGCAGGAACAATGGCTGCTGCAGGGGGATTTGATTCTGAAGAAGGGTAGGACACAGCAGAAATAACTTCTCTCTGTCCTCATGCCCTCTGGCTTCTGAACATTGGCCAAGTCCAATAGAAACCGGAGGGAAGACAGCCTGAGACAGATAGTCCATGGGGCCCTGCTCTTGTTCCAGACTATGGCAGAGAAGAGTAGGGAATGCATCTGGAGGGGGGAAGGCAGTTAGCAAGTACTGAATAACAAGCTATAGCCATCACTGAGATGAAGCAAAGTGCCAGATTACAATAAACAGACTGCGGCAGGAAAAACAAGTTAAAAATGGAAACAGTGATAAAGATGGACTACTCAGCCTTCAACCTTGCCTTTATGTTCAGAATTTATTTTCTACCCATAAAGTGGGTGGCTCAGAGATCAGTCTGAAGCTCAGGAGGCCCCTGGGCTCAACCTGCAAAGCAGAATCTGAGATAATTGATTTTGTTCAGGGACCATGCTAAAAGCTTGGCAATGAAAATATGAGCAACTTTTCAACTTTTCCTATTCTTCTATTGCTCATCTTCAAATCATCCTTTCACTTCCTTCTTTTTTTTTTTTTTAAAAGAAATCTTAGTTATTCAATAATTGTTAGCACATCGCATGCATTTGATGCTTTCCCTGGAGATTTTTGTCTTTCCTTGGTAACAGTCAGTCAGCATGCCTCCCTTTCAACAATATTAACATCCAAGATGGTGAGATAAACAAGCTCATTAAAAAGCAAGTTGTTACATGAAGCAAACACCTTAGACTAATAGAGCCTGGAATCCTCCGTGGCGTACCCAGGAAAACAGTATTAGCAGCCTTGATAGCAGTCTGTGTTTAAGAGAAAAGCCCAGAAGGCAGTCAGTTTATCCTTTGGAATTATTCAGGCAACCGCTTCCATTTATGACACCAGGGGGAAATGCCAGCCCTGTGTGTTTGGATGGTACATGTATAGGAGGATCTTTTCACTCATTGGGGGGGACCTTTTGCATTCATTTCACAAACATGTACTAAGTACCAGTAACAAGCACTGTGAGTGCAGCAGGGTCTATAAGAAGGAATAAGATACCATCCTGGCTACAGGAGGACTCCCCTTGTGCTCAAAGAAGCTGATGGATAAACAGAGTCAGGATGGGAAGAGTTAGTGTATTAATATAGACAAAACCAATGCAAGTCTGTGGGGACACAAAGAAGGCTAATTAACCCTAAGTAACTCTTCGGAGACTATAGTTTCTTTATTGATTTTAAGGATCAGTTAATATATCACATATGTGTAGTGTTTCTAGGAGCTTTGATGTCCTACAGCACCCTAATAGAACTAGTCAGAAAAATGTTTTAGCAGAGACAATGTGACATGATGCAGCTTGAAAAGTGGCACCCTGCCCCCTACTCCCAATCTGGAGCTACCCTGGGATGGGTGGGAAGACTCAGTGCACACACACTGTCCATGTGCTTAGAGTGTTCTGGGCTGCATGTCTGTCTGCAATAGCCAGGGTTCCCAGGAGGGACGGCCACTGAGAACTAACCTTGCACAACCATGTTTATTACTGCTCTATTCTCAATAGCTCATAAATAGAACCAGCCTAGATGTTACCTCCACAGATGAATGGATAATAAAGATGTGGTACATTTACACAATAGAGTTCTTTCTTTTCAGCAGTAAAGAAAAATGAGATTGTGAAATTTGCAGGGTCACCCAGGCTCAGAAAGCCAAACATCTCATGTTCTTTCTCATATGTGGATCCTAGTTACAAATCCATGGACTTGTGTGTGAGCTGGAACAAAAAATCGGTAGCTGAGGCCATTAAACTAGAAAAAAAGCTATAAGGGAGGGAGGAAAGGGAAGGACTTAAGGGGATGGTATTGTATATATGAAAGTAGAAAAACAGATCACAGGCAGGGGAAAGGCCTGAGGCCAGGGGAAGAGAATGTGTAAAAGAAGGGTGTGTGTGGGGGGGAAGGGTCAATCAAAATTCAGGGTATTCTGAATCAGACATATGTAAACCTACTTTTTTGAATAATGGCACATCCAGAAGCCATGGATTGTTACTAGAAAAATTTTCAGTGGCAGGGATGGGATACCTTCCAGTGAGTTGTTGGCCATGGAGGTCCCCGTTGCCTCCAAAACATTACAGGCTATTGCTGAGGCCTTTGATTTCCCTTGAGAAACAGATGGTAGATCCTATTGCTGAAGACATCTCTTGCCTGAGTGGCAAGATCACTGAAAAATCAAGCTGGTGCTGAGCAGAAAACCTCCCTATAGACCAGCCAACTGAAAGCTGGAAAAAGCTGCACTGCATGCAGCCATATGGGAGACAGATGTCATCAGCAGTGAAAACAGTGGACCCTGGAAACCTCAAGTTTGGCCAGACAGGCCCAATGACCGAATGGGTGCAATAGTGGCATGTCTGCTTTGGGGGACTGCTCTCTAACTGGACTGAAGGCCCTCTCTACCGGAGGGAATACATACCTGGTACTGAAAAACCTAATCAAAAGCCTATGGCAGGGAAGGTCATGAGCCTTAGGGGTATAAAGCCTGCTCTTGTCTGGCTAAATGTATATATTATTCTCACCAAACTGCCCTGAAAGCACTACACTTACTGTTCATATTCATATATTAATGCTACTCTCACTTCTGGTTAGAGAAGCTTCTCTTTTCAGATGGCGATGACCAATGGGATGACCCAAAAGGCAACATAGTGCTGAGAAGAAGGGATGGAGGAGTGTCCAGCACTGAAACATCTCTATCACACCCTCCAAGACTCAGGGTCCATTGCGGAAGAGGTGGTGCAAAGAAAGTAAGAGCCAAAGGAAGGATACAACTTATTCCCATCAACTGTCCAGACAGAAATTGGCCTTGATATCCATGACCTCGCAGTGCCTAGCAATACCTTCACAAAACCCTCATAATTGGAGAAAAAGATGATAACATCAAATTAAAAGAGAGACTAATGGAGAGAGGGAGGGGATATGATGGAAAGTGGAGTTCTGAAGGGGAATGGGGCAAGGGGAGGAAAATATCATGATTTATTTTCTGTAAGTATAGAAGTTGTCAATAAAAAATAAAAATTTAAGCTAGCTGTGGTGGTGCATGTCTTTAATCCCAGCACTCAGGAGGCAGAAGTAGGAGGATTGTCATGAGTCTGAGGCCACCCTGAGAATACATAATGAATTCCAGATCAGCCTGGGCAGCTAGAGTGAGACCCTACCTTGAAAAAAAAGAAAAAATTAAAAAAACTGTTTTTATCTCTCTTTTAAGTCTGCATATTAGAGAAAGGAACTGGAGGTTCCAGTGAGCCTTGGGAATGAGAACTATTCACTGAAGAGAGAAGAGGTGGGAAGGTTGGAGTCACGATCTGGCTGACCTTCCTTACCCAACATCACTTAGACTCCACCTGGATGCTGGCAGCATCCTGACTTGGCAGTTTGCTTCCCAGGTGGCTGCAGCTCCTGCCATGTCCTTGGATGTCCTTGGCATACCATTTGGTGGGTGAATCAGCATGCTTGGCTCTCCTGTCCCAGTCTCTGTGTCTATACTGGGGGATTGTTGCTACTGACCCATCAGATCCTGTGAGAGCCATGCGACTCTCAGTAGAGGGAAGAACAGCAAATACTCAGGTCTCAGCCTCAGTTTAGAAAGAAATGGGTCATAAGACAGACACATTTTATGTGATATTTTTGCTAAGTGTATTCACCTCCAAAGAAAACTTTTTCACATTGGATAATTTTTAAAGAAAATATCCTTTTTCACTTGTCCTTTTCTAAGCTGATATTGGTTCTATTGATTTCTGTTGAGGTTCTGATATTAGATCCTTCCGATTAGGCTGTGGGAGCCATTGTTTTTATGTTTCCTTGTCCAGCATTATGTCCCCAACATTGAGCACTGGTTTGCTTGAGTGACTCTATTCTAGAAAGAACTGGAGCCAGGTGTGGTGGTGCACGCCTTTAATCCCAGCACTCAGGAGGCAGAGGTCAGAGGATTGCCATGAGTTCAAGGCCAACCTGAGACTACAGAGTAAATTCCAGGTCAGCCTGAGCTAGAGTGAGACCCTACCATGAAAACAACAACAACAACAACAACAACAAAACAACAACAACAACAACAACAAAAGACTGGAAAGGCCTACCAAGTGCAAAGGGCTACAAAGTGTGAACTCACCCTAGGTTGTGGTTTCAATGTGAAATTCCCCCTATAGCCTTCATTTCTTGAGTATTTAGTCCCCACCTGGTGACATTGTTGTGGAACCTTTATGGGGAAAATCCTCACTAGAGAAAGCAAGTCAGTGAGAACAGGCCTTGAATTTTAGTTGTCAGGCCTCACTTCCCATCAGTTCTCTGCTTGCAGGCTGCAGATGCAAATGCAATCCGCTGCCTCATGCTTTTTCTGCCACATCTTCCCCAAGATAGACTGCAGGCCCTCTTACACTATGAGCTAAAATATACCCTTCCTTCCTTTAGTTTTTCTTATCAGATATATTTGGTCACAGCCACAAGCAAAATCACTAATGTACCCTGAGGAGACCACCCCTCCCCCCGCCACACACACACACTGCGAGGTATTTTGCGGTGGGAATACGATCAGCAAATGTCAAATCTAGATCATCAGCAACGGAAGCAGAGGCCTGGCAGTGCTTGGTGTCTCCATGCCTCTGTATGTCTTCTCACCCTGTTTAACGTTGAGCTACTTCTAGAAGAAGTCATATCACTTTGTCATTTTAAACAATGAAGCAGGTCTGCATTCTTGGAGTAAAGTTTAAGTGGTCACAATGTATTTTTTTTTTTTTTTTTTTGCAGATATCACTGGAAATGACATCTTGCTACTTTGTTGAAAACTTATGGTTTCAGGCTCATAAGTTCATTAGTCTGCAGTTTCTTCCCTTGTAATATTTTGTAGGTTTTACTATCAGTGCAATGTTAGCCTCATAAACTGAGTTGGGAAATGTTTCCACCTCTTAAAATTTCTTGATGTGGTAGTTTAGAATTGATATAATAGCTTCCCTAAATGGTTGGTAGAATACATCAGGTAAGCCATATGAACTTGGTGTTGTGTTCATTTGGGGAAAGGGATTAAGCTACAAAGTAAATTTCTTTCATGAAGATACAATTATTCTGATTATGTATTTCTTTTTAATTTTTTATGAGAGAGAAGGAGAAAGTGAGAGAGAAAGAGAGAGAGGGAGAGAGAATTGGTGTGCCAGGGCCTCTAGCCACTACAATCAAACTCTAGATGCGTGTGCCACCTTATGTGCATGTGTGACCTTGTGTGTTTGTATCACTTTGTGCATCTGGCTTATATGGGACCTGGAGAGTTGAGCATGGATCCTTAGGCTTTGCAGGCAAATGCTTTAACTGCTAAGCCATCTCACCACCCCTGATTATGTATTTCTTTGTAGTAACTTTTGATATTTTATATCATTCAAAAAATTGATACAATTCACCTAAGTTTTCATAATAATGAAATAGAGTTGTCATAGTTTTTAATTCTTCTCAGTGTTAGTAGGATATGTAGTGATATCCTGATGTTAGTAATATCACTCTCGATATTGTGTTTTATCTTGGTCAGTATGGGTATAAGTTTACTAATTTTATTGATCTTTTAAAATTGTATGTGTATGTGATTGTCTCTCTTGTTTTTATTTCAATTTCACTGTTTTTTGCTTTTATTTTTATTATTTCCTTTTGTCTACTTGCTTTGGGTTTAATTTACTCTCTTTCCCCTTAAGCTAGAAGCTTATATAAGATCACTCTTCCTTTCTCTTTCCCTCCTTTCTCCATTTCCTTTCTTCTTCCCCCTCCCTCTCTTTTTTTCTCTCCATGTAAGTTTTTAATGTTTCAATTTCCTTTAAAACGCGGCTTCACTTATGTGTCATATATTTTGGTGTGCTATTTCATTTTACAGTTTGCATGTTCATTTATGGTCTCTAGTTCCACAATTGAGGCCATTCTCTAATCAAAACCAAGGCCAAAGAGGGAAAATATACAAGGAACTCCCCCACTTCCTCACTGATTATTTTGACTAGGCTCACTCTAGGTGCTTAATGTGTACCTTTCAGAATCCTTAAGTGTTGTTCATGTGTGCTGCATTAAAGAGTTTGCCACTGTCATCTGCAGAAGGTTGAATCTATTGTGGCTGCCACGTGACGTCTTGTCAAGAGCTGTGTATTGTAAGGCACACATCCTAATAGGAATGGAACTCAGCACCACCACTGGAGAAGAAGGGACAGGAAATGAGATAATGCCCATTCATGCTTTCAAAAGGAATAGAATTTTCAGACCAGGAGACAAATGGCACCTGCTGTGTAGATACTGGAGAAGCTCTGTCCCTGAAGACAGGGGAGTGAAAGCAAACATCATGTTAGTTATCTTCCTCATTGCTGTGACCAAGTCCCCAACAGAAACACAGAAGAGAGGATTGAGTTTGCTTGAAGGTTTCAGAGAGTTAAGACCAGAGAGTTTTGGCTGTTGGCATTTGGGGAAAAACATCAACAGGAGAGCATGGGTGAAAACTATTCTTAATTTTTTTTTTGGGGGGGGGCTGGAAAGCAGAAATAAGAATTCAGGAAGGATCAAGGCTAAGCTATAGCCCCAACAACATGTCCTTGATGACCTATTTCTGCCAACTAGACCCAAACTTCTTCCTTTTACCACCTACCAAAAATGCGATCATATGATAAATCCATCAAGAGATTGATACACTGATTATGTCAAAGCTATTATGATCTAATTATTTCTGGAAACACCCTCATGGACACATGCAGCGGTGTTCTTCACTAATACCCTATGATTTCTTAATACAGTTCAGTTGGCAATGACAATTAATGATCATACTGTTTATCTGCTAATACATGTCCAAATTGAGATAGCTTATTTTTTCCTCTTTTATTTTCTCATTATCCATAGTTCATTAGTTACTTACACAGTGGTCTCAAAAGTCTTTAATTGAATATGTCTATAAATAAATAGAATTTTAAGCCCTGAACACTCTCTCTCACACACAAGCATAAATTAATTATAACAAACCCTTCTACAATGTTTACTACATGTACTATGCACATTTCTAGGCATATGATCAAATTAAGCAATATGTTTAAATAAGTCTGAATAAAGCTTAATTTTGCTTTTTTTTTTTCCACAGAAAGTGAACCTGTCAGTAAAAGTTCTAAAATTGCTTCTCCATACCACTTTGAGGTCTTCTTCACACTTTGGGTTACACCTCTTTCTTTTGAGATGCCTCACTTAGTTCACTCATTTCTAATCATCTTCGTACTGCCCTTTGATTACCTGCTATGTGACAGTCATGCCCTCATCACAGAAACTAAGATACAGGAAAAATTTATTTATTTGCAAGCAGAGAGAGAGATGACAGACAGAGAGAGACTAGGCTTTAGCCACTGCAAACGAACTCCAGATGCACGAGCCCCTGGGGCATCTGGTTCCTGGGGAATCGACCTGGGTCCTCCGGTAACAAATGCTATAATTTCCCCAGTAGTGACTTTTTAGGACTTGGTTCAAACTCCAATCATATAGTGTTGGACTTTCATATCGTTTTGTTCAACCCTACCAGAATGCCATTTTTCATAGCCCACAGGCTCCTATGAACAGAGAAGCAGGTGTGTTGAATAGACATTGGTTTGAAGATGGGGACAAGAGGTTGAAGTAATTCTGGTGGTAGCTCTCACAGGAGATGAGAGCTCCAGGTCTTCAGAGTCAACGACCTCACACACACACACACACACACACACACACACACACACACACACACACACGATGTCTTCTTCCTGAAGTCAACTTTCTCCATCGTCTTACTCAGCATGGCAGCAATGGGACAAGTGGCCTCTCCCATCTTATGTTGCTTCTTTCCCCCTCTTTCTTGCTGCCATTACCTATCAGTTCTCAGCAGCCTCCCAAGCTGTAACTTGCAATCCACTAATGAAATTCCTGTTCCTTTTGTAATTGTATTTCAGCACGGTTCATGCTCTGATACCAACCTTAAATCAAACTCTTTGCAGAAAGACTATCACAGGGTGACAAGCTCCTTTCTGCATGTCTCATTACTGAAACATTTATTCAGAGCTTTCTGAATGATATGAATGGATGCTTTTGAGAGCTGCAATGACTTAATACACTACAACTAGCAGATTTTAATTTCCTCTCCTCATCTCCTCACTTTGGTTCCTGCCTGCATTTTCTTCCTTATTTTGGATGCATAGCCATGGGAAGGATAGAGGTGCCCCACTTGGACCTAGAGAACAAAAGAGAGATATTCTCTCCCTGATACCTACAGTATAGATCACAGAAGAAGCCTTTGGCTTTGGGTCTGTGTGGTTTGCCCAAATTCTGTGTAGCCGGTTTTCCCATTACAGAATCTATTCTCTCCAAAAGGGCCTAACTATAAAAATTGACAGGAAAGCTCTTAAAGGAAGTGCAAGATGGAAACTAAAATTTTGATGGCCTTGGCAAGGGACCTGTATTTGATATTTTTATGACTTTTTGTTCAGCAGTTGAAAATTTTGCTGAACTTATGTACCCTAAATATAAAAACCATCATAAAGAGATAGGCATAACCTGGGGATGACACAAGAAATGCAAAACTCTGGACAGAAACTCAGATGTGGGTTTCTGCAAGGAGAAAATATCACTTGAGAGATGAATATAACAAGATACTAAGGAGTATTTTTCTTTTGTTCCAGAATTAGCAATGAGGACTCAAAGAAGACGACAAGGGGGATAATGTGTCTGTACATTCTAAACATAATTAAAAAAAAAACATTGAGAACCAGACACCTATTAGGGCGTAATGAGAGGCACACTGTCCTTGTTCAAATGTTCCATGTTTACTGAACAGCTTGAACCCCACAGTGTCATGAACATTAAACAAGCACTTTCTTTTCATTTTTAAAAAATTTTTATTACAGATAAAGACCATATATATATATATATAGAGAGAGAGAGAGAGAGAATGGGCATGCCAAGACCTCTAAACATTGCAAATGAACTCTAGATGCATGTGCTACCATGTGAATCTGGCTTATGTGGGTTTTAGGGAATTGAACCTGGATACTTAGGCTTCACAGGAAAGCACCTTAACTGCTAAGCCATCTCTCCAGCCCCAAACAAGCATTTTCTAATCAAGTTGTCTTTAACTAACTCTGCTGAATCTCCCTTTCCTTCTCTTCTCTGATGTCTCAGGCAAACATAATGATTTTCTACTCATTTTACTTATTAAAAAATCTAGTCCCGGGCTGGAGAGATGGCTTAGCCATTAAGGCGCCTGCCTGCTAAGCCTAATAACCCGGCTCCAATCTCCAGGTCCCACGTTTAGCCAGATGCAAAGTGACACAAGGGCGCAATGCTGCACTTGACCACAAGGGGCCCACGCATCTGGATTTCGTTCACAGCAGCTGAGAGACGGCGGGCGCGCCCATCTCTATCTGTCTCCCTCTCCCTCTCTGTCTGTCTCTCTCTGTGTCTCTCTCCAAAAATAAATAAAATTAAAAAATTTAAAAAAGTCTAGTCCCATCCCATTTAAGATGACTAGTAAGTACCTTCCTCTCTTCCTGGCTCAGGATTGGAACTATGTTCCCAGTAGCCTATAGGAAGAAAAAGCCTTTTTTCTCTCTCTCTCTTCCTATCCTTCCTTTCCTAGTTCTATCTTATTGAGATTAGAGATTAAGAGTTAAGAATAAGAGATAAGGTGAGGGTCTACCTGAGCAGTGCCACAGGATGATACTGGAGGAGGTAAGTTGATGAACAATTCTACTGGATAGATACTGATTTTTCTCATCTGATTATCTCTTAAAGACATTAGTTTGTGGCCAAAGAAATGATAAGAATTAGGTATAGATACATATAAATACCTTAACCTACTCATACTGTGGCTAACAATGTCATGATCTAGTCAAAGAAAGCAGCACTGGAAGGAGGACTCAGCCTTCCGAGAGTGCTTAGGACTTAGGTGGTGCTGGAATGGTAGGATTTACGTCCTTGCTCTTAAATCCAATCATTTCTCAGCTTCAACAGTTGGGGAGGTATTCGCCACAACCCTTGGGTAGCCTAGTCTTAGGAATAAGAAAACACTTTTTAGCTTTAGTGAAATTTAGAATTAAGTATATAATATTGAAGAGCAGTAAACTTAAAAAAAATTATTGATTTATTTTGGGTCGGGGGGAAGAGGTAGATAGAAAGAATGAGTTGCTAGGGCCTCCAGCCACTGCAATTGAACTCCAGATGCATGCACCAAATTGTGCATCTGGCTTACGTGGGTACTGAGGAATCGAATCTGGGTCCTTAGGTTTTGCAGGCAAGTGTCTTAATAGCTTAGCCATTTCTCCAATCCTTGTTAAAATTTTGATACCAAATTTTGTATTTCAGATAATTTGTGTTAGAAGAATCTGGTCAGTCATATGACTCTAGTTCAAAATAACTGAATGATTGGTTTGAACTTGTAAATTTAAGTAGAAATCTTATCAAGTTTATGTATTTGTGTTAGAGCATTTCAAAGTATCTTCACTTTTACCACAAGTATGAATTTAATGTATTAGATTTCTGAGTTGTTCAAGCATGTAGAAGGCCATTTTGCTAAGTCAGACAACTGTGAGAACTTAAGAGGAAATTTAAATATATTTAATAATTTAATGTATAAATGTAACTTAAATATTTGAAAGAATTGAACTGTATTTGTAAATGAGGCTGTTAAACACCCTTTAAATGGTAATTATTGATTATCCATACTATAAAAAAATACAGCAATAACTTAAAAGCTTCAGAAAGAAATAGAATTTTGAATAAATAAAATGATAATTTAAAATTCAAGGTAATATACTTGTGACAGCCACATATCAAGGTCCTGTTTGGGCTGCTTCTCTTGCTCCCACAAACTGCACCCCAAAGCCTTGAGTATGGCAGCATCTGAATGTGGGCTTTTGAGGCTCTGGGTAAGAGTAAAGATGGGTAAGGGGACTCCTTACTCTCTACTTTTCTAAGTTAAGATACCAACTGATTTGATCTCTTCTAGCGTCCTGCTGCAGCATTTTGGTTCCCAGAGCCACCTCTCCCCTCTTAGCTGGGGGACAGCAAGCTGCCTCACAACTCACTCCTTCTCCCATGTTTGCTTGGTCTGAAGAAAACTCATATATCTTGTTGAGACTAATGATGGGTTCACCTTGCCCTACCTTTCTGCCATTGCTCTCTGCTGCTCAGATAATCTCAGGGGCAAATCAACAAATCTGCCCTTTGCACAAATGTCCAACTTGGGTATCCTCAAGCAGCGTGAAGTATCTCAGTCAGTACCCAGCAACCGAGTGTATATCCTTAGCTCCTAGCTAAAACTAACATTACAAGCAGGAGGATGAGATGAAACGCATGGCTGGAATTCTTTCCTTTCCAAAAACTCTGTCACTGGAAACCTGGAGAGTTTCCAGGAAGCAGAATCATAGCTACCACTGGTCACCAAATTTAGAGCACATAGGTTTTGAGTGAACCTTGACAGGAGGTTTAGCTACCAAATCAGCAGGCATAACCAGCCAGACCCCTTTTGTAAGTATTCCTGGAATCCCCTCTCCTCTTGGGGGCAATAGGTGCCCCTGCTCTGGCTCTGGCTGCCAGAAAATATTCTTCAGCCTTGCTTTATCAGCATTCACCAGAGTCACAGCCACAGTAGGACACTGGGTGCTGAGGGCTTGCGCAGGGACTCTGAGAAAGCTGCTTCCATTTTATTATGATTCTTTTGTGCATTCTAACTACAGCAACTTTGGTTCACTTCCCACCCTCCATTTTTATTCTAGGACAATTAGGCATTCGCTGGAAATGGCTGTCACTATAAAAGCAAGAAGACATGTGTGTGTGTATGTGTGTGTGTGTGTGTTTTTATATATATCTTATCAAATATCTATTGAACACTTATTAGGTGATAGTGTTGTTAAAGGATATTTGCATTATGTTAATTCACTCAATTTTCAACAACCATTTCACAAAATATGTGTTATTTTATGCATATTGTACAGATGAGAAAACTGGCACAGAGGTTAAGTAACTGGACCAAATTCTTACAGCAGGTAAGAAGAGGAGACAGAAGGGAAGGTAAACATTCTGATACCACTGCTTTTCCCAGATCTATCAGGTCTCATGTTTTGTCAATATACTATATACCAGTCTTGGAAAAAATCCACTCTTTTCTAGACCCAAAGTATCTATAGAGAACCTACTTGGCCCAAACATATTAAGAAAATCCTATATGTATAAATTGGAACCTACCAATAAGGTAAAGAAATCTTCCTCAATTTACAATAATAAAGCTTCTCATAATAGAAATGTTCTCTGCAAAGGTACTGAACATATGATTGAATTCATCATAATATAAATTTCCTTTCACTTCTCCAGAAAGATTATCAGTCTTCATAGAATGAGGACACTTTCGAGCGAGGTCCCAAAACAAGTTGCTGTAGGAACCAGAAAGGGAATCAAATTTAAAAATAAGCTAAGATACATTAATAGTAAGTAGATTTAAGAACTTTTCAACAATAAGGTAAGACAGGAGGAAAATATTTAAACATGCTGGTTTTTTTTAGCAAAGGAAATAATTCTAGTGCATTAAATTATTTAGTTCTTTTAAAACTTAGTTCTTTTTCTAATATTCCATGTAGGTAGACCTGGAATTTTGTAACAGAAATTAGTTCAAATGCAATGACAGTCATTGAGCCCAACGTTGTCCTTTCACTTTGGTCCTTTCACCACTGTTTTAGAATCAGTACAGATATGTGAGCCAACAGTGTACTGAAACCCAAGAGATTTTTGTCAATTGTGATTTTAGAACCCTGATAGTCAGAAGTCATTTACTGAAACTGAGCATACTTAGTCAAATCCCCACAATGTGATAAAAAAAAATTCTAGAGCCAGGACTAGGGAGATTGTTCAGTGGGTAAATCACTGGCTGCACAACCTTGAGAACCTGAGCTTGGGTCCCCAATATACCAGGCATGTGGAGTGTACCTGTAATACCAGCCCTGGGGAGATGGAGACAGGAGGATCCCTGGAGCTTGCTCACTAGCTTGTCTAGCAAAATCAGTGAGCTCCAAGTTCACTGAGAGACGTGTCTCAAAAAATAAGGTGAAGGGCCTGGAGAGATGGCTCAGCGGTTAAGCACTTGCCTCTGAGGCCTAAGGACCCTAGTTCAAGGCTCAATTCCCCAGGACCCATGTAAGCCAGATGCACAAGGTGGTGCATGCATCTGGAGTGAGTTTGCAGTGGCTGGAGGCCCTGGTGCACCCATTCTTTCTCTCTCTTTTTCTGTCTGCCTGCTGATCTCAAATAAAATAAATAAAACTTTAAAAACAAGGTAAAGAGCGATTTTTTTGACATTTTTGCCTCCACAAGTACACACACACACACAAAAACTGCTGGAGTTAAAAAATCATGCAAATATATTTCTCAAGAAACTGTGGTGGATGTGAAGGATAAAGGTCAGATTCAAGGGAATGTTACAAAACAACTGTTTAGTGGTAAATGGTATTGAACTTTATGGTTGCTAGGGAGAGCTGGAGAAAAGCATGTTTCCTTCTGAGAAGAAGTGTGGCAGTAGATTTCATGATGCCTTGGTGATATGTGATTAAGTGATAGGAGTATAAACTTAGGAGTTGGAGCCCTGTCCCTACCACCCATTAGCTGTGTGGTCTTAGGCAAAATTCCTACCCTTTCATAGTTTTTCATTGGGAAATTGTAGAGGACCTTTTAGGAGTATCGGGAGGGTTTACTGTTAATACATATAAAATTTCACAGTATGTACAAATAGATAGCTATTAGTATTTTCAGGTTTTTAAATTTAATTTAAGTTTTTAGAGAGAGGGTGAGAGAGAGTGGGGCACCAGGGCCTCTAGCCACTGCAAACAAACTCCAGACACATGTGCCACCTTGTACATCGGGCTTATGTGGGTACAGGGGAATCCAACCTGGGTCCTTAGGCTTTGTAAGCAAGCACTTTCACCAATAAGCCACCTCTCCACCCCTTTAAAAAAATTTAAATCACAGTAGTCTTGCTTTTGAAAATGTCTATAAGTGGCAGAGATCCTGATGTGCTGAAAATTTTGGAATCATCCTCTGAGAGTGAAAGTGCTGATGTGTTCATGTACAGTAAGACTTTAGGCTCCCCTTTCCTGGGGCTTCAGGATGAAGACAAATTCTTCCTAGATAGACTTGGTTGCTCAGGACTTTGGCACCCTCTAGTGCATGATGGGTGTTGATGCTTCCTAGCTCTCCAAGCATCTAAGAAAATCTGAGTAGCCCAGAACAAAACATCATCCTTCTGTGCAGGCCTGCTGGGAGACCTTATAGCTTTGGACCAACTGAATGGGCTCAATTTGGTCAGGAGCTATAGTGGTGGGTAACAAGAGGGCTCTGTGCCTGTGATAGGTTCCCACTATCAAGTCAGTGTGGCTGAAACCATGGGAGGGAAGACACTGGTCATCTCATCCTGTGACAGGCATGCTGACAGTCAGAAAACACTGTAGCAAACTAAGTCCAGACCTAGCTCAATCACAGAGAGAAGTGCATTCAAAGCAGGAGGCATGGGTGCAAGCACTGTGTGGGAGTTCAGAATGGAAGACAACACAGATTGCTCTTCCCTTGGGTCACCATGAAAGGTTCTGTGAAGGAGGCAACATTTCAAGAGCTGTTTATGTGGCCAGAGAAAGAATAATTGTTTGTTGTAGAGTGGGTGGGGTGTGGAGGGTAAAGCCTGAGGTGTGGGTGAACTGAGAGAATGAATAGTGCCTTGCTGAGAAGGGCTAAGCGCCCCCATCTCTCAATACCCTCTCCGCATCTTCCCTGTGACAGTTCTCAGCTGTGTTTGAGTTCAGAAGAAAAACTGTGAGAGTGAAGGACCCATTTCCCTTGACTGCTATTCTAATGTCAAAGAATGGGAGAGACAGAATGACCAAGGCTGGGAACAGCTGCCTTGGAGCTGAAGAGCTCTAGAGTTGGTGAGTGGATGGGTAGGGTCTCTTCCCTGAGTGGTTTGCCTTCCTGTGAATGACACCTGTCAGCCAAGCAATGGAAAGGGCTGCCTACTCCACACATACCTGGGTATAAGGTACCACACTGGGAAATAAGGGAAACGAATGACTGTTTTCTCTGAGAACTACTTGGGCTGAAGATGGTTATTGTGAGGCCATCCTTCCTTCTTTGCTGACATTTTGGCACCATTCACTAAAATGATGGGAAACATGACCTTTTCTGGTGTATGTGTGTGTGTCTTTGAAGAAAGGATGGTGTGAAAACTTGCCAACATCATTTATTCTAAGATACAGGGTGTTTTATTCAATGTTTCATCTCTGAAATGAAAATATTTCTTATATATAATATCATGTTTCATAACTTAATTTTGGTAGTTTTAAATGTCTTTGGTGGTATATAATAAGATCTTATGATTGCTGACATAGCGATGATTATAAATGGTGAAGTCTAGAAATATGAACCATCTTCACAGGTATAAGCCAAAACTCTTTTTGCCATCTGCCATCCCAAGGTCACCTATTTTTTCCAGGTACAAAACTTGCTCTTGTGAGTTACTATAACTCAGATCTAAGGCATTAGTATTTGTGAGGGATGCCATGGAGATCTGCTCAGACTACCCACTACTGAAGAGCTGTCAATGCTGTTAATCGAGGTATTGGTTACATAGAAGTGTCAGCATTTGAAAATCCATTGAGGACTGAGGACACAGCTAGGTTGGAAGAACACTTGCCTGGCATATTCAGGCCCTGGGTTCAATCCTGAGCACTGCAAAAATGATCCACTATATTTTGTACTAATGTGAATTTTGTATGCATTTGTGCTTATTAGTTAAAATATACAGCATTTATGCCTATATAAAAGTCCTACTACAGGACTGTTTTCTCAGTATCTGGGAGACTCCTACGTCACAGAGGCAAAGTAGAAGTTGACTTGTATTAAGCACCATCCTTAGCAACTTAAAGGGATATCTAAAGGGTTGGGTGTGTATTGGAGGGTAGGGGGTAATGGAATAACAAAAGGACATAGAAAGTTGAAGGGAAAGACTTCAGATTTGTCACTGAGACCAGTTTTTTCTTCTTAGGTTACCTTGGGTCCCAGTGCACCTAGCCAAGGGCTTATACTAGATGTTGTCAGGGCTATGTCAAATAAACTAAAAACTTTCCCCCGACTTCCCAAATGTGACAGCAAAGCTGTTTTGTGAGCAATGTATTTTAATTAACATTTGACTCTTGATAGTGTGAATGTGATTATGACCAAGTTCTATGCTACTCTGGGGTATGGGTTGGCCAGGGGAGAGGTACGTACAGAAGGTGAACCTTGGAGATGATGGCTGCTGTGGCAGGTTCTCGCTTCTGATTTTTGTTGCTTTTCTAGACAAAGAGATATCATGGCTAAAAAACATAGTGAGCAATAAAAATTCTAATATTAATTATTCTCTATTTCTATGTAGGGTCATTTATCATATTAAAGTTAGAATTTTAATTCTAAACAGTATGGACCCAGGAGAAATGAAAAAATAAAAACAGGAGCATTTTCTTTTGATTTGAATTTTTGTTCAAGAGCAGAGACTTGATCTCCTCATAATAATATGGGTTCATATCCATATTCGTAGAGTCACATGGTTCACCTGGCAAGCCCAAACAACCATTAACATAGGGCGCTTGGTCTCCATGACTGAAGAGACTAGAAATGAGGCTTATGAGCTGTAAGTGCTAAATGATATTATTTGGAACTTTCAGGATCATGAATTTCCTATGTTTTAGGATGCTACATGCTGCTCTGATGTAACATTTCTTTTAATGGCCCCAGAAATGCACGGAGCAATAGTGCAGCAAATTAACACGATTTTCCTCCTTGCCTGAAACTGTAAGAGGCAATTTGAACCACATTTGGTGTTTTATAATTATTTTGTAATCCTATTTGCAGAAGTTGAACAATTATTGGGTATGTAGATAGCATATGAATCTTAATAAGAGATTCTGACTTTTAAAAGAGACGGTATACATAGCCACTTGGTTACTAAGCATAGTTGCTGGGTCCCTGAGACTTCTCCCTGAGAAAAGTTGCTCTATAGAGTGGCTGGCATTGCAGCAGCATTTGCACAGGTGTGACTCAACTTGTTTTATTAACCTGCTGAGATTGAAGAGTTTGTTACAGAAGCATAACTATTATAACAAAATAACATAGACTTGGTAGCTTAAGCAACAGAGTTTTATTTTATTTTCTCTCACTTCTGGAGGCTGCACAGTCCAAGATGGATCTGCTGGCTAATTCAGTTGCTGACAAATGGTCACCTTTTCACTGTGTGCTCACAAGGCAAGATGGAGTGTCTGGTGCTTCCTCTTATAAAAGCACTAATCCCATCATGAGGACCCCACACTCACCTCTATCCATCATGAGGATATCCCCCACACTCACCTGAACCAAGGCACCTAACCACCTTATCTTCAAGGCTGAATCTCTATCACTTTGGTGGGTTAGAGCTTCAAAGCATGCCTTAGTTCATAGCAATAACTTAGCCTGGCCTGATAAATTCTGTAATCATTTTGGAATTTCATATAGCATCTTCACATTCTTTTATTACGGTTTGTCACCAGATTTATCTCTGTGAGTGTTACATTACTATATGAGAAATGACCTCACTAGGAACTCTAGTGTTGCCCCTATAGAAGCATGCCATTAGCTGTCTCCTAAGGTTGGTAATGTTCCTAATGTCTCATTTCCTGATTGTTTCTTTCATTCTCTCCCTCACATTTCGTGTGGGCTCTACTCTGAGTGGAAGAAAGCTAGGATGTGTATGTCTAACCATCTCACATTGTTTCCTTCTCTCTATAATAAACTGGGATGGAAAAGATGGGTTTTCTACTGTCTTCCAATATAGCAAATCTCCCTGTGTTACATTTGCTCCTTTCCAAGGGGATTTTATTTTCTCCCTTCCCCTAAGGCCATAAGGGTGGATGCAGAGAGAGAAGCTGGCTTATTGAAAATGGAAAGATAAGTGTTATGGATCTTTTCACCATGTATTTATATGTGTAATCAGTTTGTTACCACTATTTTCCCCTGCTAGGTATTAGGAGGAGAGGGAAAGAGTCTAAATTTTCATATTGCATCCTTAGGGCCTAACACAATGTCTATAGAAAAGGAGGGTTGCACTCACCCTTCAGAACAGAGCTGGGTCTATAGTGGGCAGGTCTGCTTGACTTCCCCATTTTCATGTTCTCTTTGGCGTGTCCTTCAGGGTTCTGTGAAGCTTGGTGAATAACACCAAACAATCACTGTGGCCACTAGTATTTCATTCTACCCTGATTTGTTTCTATAACTATTTCCCCAACTAGTTGTAGAGAGTAGAACCCTATATTAATTCCTTTTGTACATCTCCCCCTCCTTATCACCCTCAATAGTGTCTTTGCTCATTGACTGTAGTAGTGTTTGATAAACATTTCTTATATTAAAATGAGATCCCCCTTATTTTCTTGCATTTCTGGCTTCTTAGCAATAGTACCTTTAGCACTCTGTACTTTCTACATGAATTTTTATTGTGTCTATCAACAGTATCTTTGATCTGTTTGCCAACCTTTCATCTGAGGCTGTCTAGCATAATCCTAGCACAGGAAGGCCTCAGCAAATATTCTGTGTTGATAAATGGATAATGAGGCACACAGGAGACAAGGAACTTGCCTGCAGTTTCACAGTGGTAAATGGAAGCTGAAATTCTTGTACATATTTTAGCTCTCAATCCACGAATCCTCCTATATTTTGAGCATTCTTTTCTGCAGTGAGCATTTCTTTAGCTCAGCTGTGCAGGGACTAAAGCTAATAAAGACAATGTGGTGGAGCTGGTTAAGTATAAATGCTGGACCTGGTTCTGTTCATGGTCAGAGACTGGACCACTGGCCATAGCCAGTTACCTTGTAAAAGCAGAGCCCATTACAAGGAGATCAAGCAGGAAAATGACCCCTCACAGTGGATATACCATTAGATGATGGGGTCTGCTGCATTGCTTCTAGGGATGGGGTGAGGTGAAAGCCATGTTCTTTCTAATTAAAGCATTGGATTCACAAGAAGAACAGGAGTTGAACATTTACTCTGCTATGTACTAATTAACCCAAGGGTGACTGAATCCCTATAGCACTCTTTGGCCCTCATGCTTATTTCTAAACTCCAAAAAGCTTCTCACTGTTTCCCATGAAAATAGTTGCACCATCCTGTGACCTATCCTCCACAGTGCTTCCAGAATTGTTTCCAAAAAGCAAAAAAGAAAGTAAGACTTCTTGTATCTGATTATGAAAATACCTATGGATGGTAGAAACTACAGGGTCTCAGGGTTGGGAGGAAATGTCAATGAGAACAATTTTTTCCTTCTCTCATCCAGCAGTGGAACCTACTCAGTGATGGGTCCTTCTTATGGGGACTTTCCAGTGATGTGAACTCTTGACCTTGGAGGTATCCTTGCTTTGATCAAAGCCCACAGCTTCTATTTGTGACAATCTTTGAGCCTGGAATGGTGTACTTTAAATTGAGTCAGTATACTTCACAGTCTGGGCTATATTTCTCGCTTTGAATGATAAATTGCACTGCAGCTCATGGAAGATGGAGGCTCACCCTTCATAGCCTGGTCTTCCAAGTAGGATACAACTATCTTTATGACATATCAGATGCTCACTTTCACCCTTGCCCTACTTTTGAGGGGAAAATTGTGTTTTGATTCCCTTCTTCTCTCTTGTACCAGCCTCTGACCTTTCCTCCCTTCCCTTCCTTTCCTGTTCTCCCTCCTCCCCTTCTGCTTCTCTTATGATGCTGTGACAGTAGGCCTGATGGTGTACTTACTCATCGTTCTGCTTCACTGCCATCTGAATTTAGATCCTGGACAAATCATACTCTACACTCTTATCAGCATAGCTCTACATGGGGATACATGGCTTTAGCAAGCTCACAGAGCTATCTGTGAAGGGAAGTTTAATTTAAGTGAAATATCAAATGTAAATATGGCTTAAGAATCAGACTAAAAGGCTTCATTGGATTAAAATACCTTCGATGTGGCTGAGGAAGTACTGCCTATATAGAGTCTTTGGAAAAGTATTAAAATATTTATCTGTATTTATGGACCTATACGGTTTCTCAAAATGATAATGAAAATCTTCTTCCTGGAAGCCTAGGCATAATGGATGATTGCTGCTATTCTTCTAAGTTTATAGATGTACTCACTTACTCTGCTCATTTATCTAGGAGTCTAGTAGCAGAAGAGTAGCTACTTCCATGCATCATTTTCACATTGGTACAGAGTGCAGTATTTGCTTTGCATAGCAAACTACCCATCAAGTGATATAATTCTTTTGCCAGGAGTCTTCTGTAAAAGAAACTAACATGAGCAGATCAGAGGAGACACTGGAAGGCATGTGTTGAAGAAACAAAGTACTAGTGACTATACAAAATGTGCACACCCCAGCCCGGCGTGGTGGTGCACGCTTTTAATCCCAGCACTCAGGAGGCAGAGGTAGGAGGATTGCCGTGAGTTCGAGGCCACCCTGAGACTATGTAGTGAATTCCAGGTCAGCCTGAGCTAGAATGAGACCCCACCTCGGAAAAAAAAGAAAAAGTGTGCATCCCTTCAGTCCTTCCCTCCAGCAATTACCAAGGTCACAGGTAGTTCAGTGGGCAGTTTCTATCTCTTGTAGTACAAAAATACCTTCTTGCTTTCCAGGTAGTGCTGCTCTTTTATAGTATTTTCAAGTGTTTAACCAGGGTAAGGCAAAAATACCTTGTCTACGAACATAGATTTTTTGTTTATTTGTTTTTGAGTCCAGTGCTTGTAGACCGTGAGCAATGCTCACTCCACCAAGCATGCTCTTGTTCTATTATTCATGTGCTATTACCCATGCTATTATTCACTTAGGGAGCATAGAGCAAGCAGCCCTGGGGTCTATTCTTTGACCATGATCTTGACCTTCTTAACATATATAACACAACATCATTCTTAGTAGTCCAGGGACTGTGACAGGACCAGTCAGAGATCTCAGAGGAAAATAATGCATTATCTGCTCCTTTTTTCCTTCTCATTCAATAGCTATTTCTAGAGACAAAGGAGTTAAGTACTTTCTCTTTAAGTACTTTTTATTTTTATTTATTTATTTATTTTAGAGAGAGAAAGAGGTAGAGAGAGAAAGAGAGACATGGATGTGCCAGAGTCCCCAGCCACTGTAAATGAACTCCAGATACATGTGCCACCTTGTGTATCTTGCTTACTCACGTAAGTCCTGGGGAATTGAATCTGGGACCTTTGGCTTTGCAGGCAGGTGCCTTAACCGATAAGCTTTCTCTCCAGCACTTAAATACTTTCTTGAATCTCTGGTGAATTTTTTTTTTTGACTGGCCTTTTTTATGAGAGAGAGAGAGAGAGAGAGAGAATTGGTATACCTGGGCCTCCAGCTACTTCAATCGAACTACAGACACTTCACTACCTCGTGCGCATGTGCGACCTTGTGCACTTGCATCATCTTGTGTGATTGACTTACTTGGGACCTGGAGAGTAAAAAACGGGTCCTTAAGCTTTGCAGGCAAGTGCCTTAACCACTAAGCCATCTCTCCAGCCAGAATCTCTGGTGAAATTTTGTTTAAATTTTTATTTATTTACTTATTAGAGACAGAGAAAGGGAAAGAGAGAGAATGGGTGCACCAGGACCTCTAGCCACTGCAAACGAACTCCAGATGCATGCTCCACCATGTGCATCTGGCTTACGTGGGTCCTGGGGAATCAAGCCTCGAACCAGGGTCCTCAGGCTTCACAGGCAAGTGCTTAACCACTAAGCCATCTCTCCAGCCCTGGTGAAATTTTTGTATGCAGAACAGGGTTGTCACTAAAATATGCTTTGCAGGGTTATTAGTGCATTTGCTTTCTTAATCCATTGCAGTACTGGACACCATTGACCAATGCTTTCATTTTTCTCAAAACCTTAATATAGTTTCATTATTATCTCTGCTTTACAGAAGGGGAAACCAATATACTGATAAAGCATCTTTTCTCTGAGAATGTAGCTTGTGACAAAACTGGATTTGAACTCAGGTAGGGTAGTTCTAGAGCCCGCATCTGCAACCTCCATGCTATGCTGTCCTTTGGAGAGATGATGGGGCATCTGCTATGTCTCATATGGCTACCCACCTCTTCAATCAGATCCATGAGTGGATTTTCTTATTTTGTTTGTAACGGTTCTCATGTTTCTCATGAACTGCAGTGAAAGTTTGTTTGCCACATTTAGGGAAAGCATCCATGTAAACCCGCTGTCAGATGTGAGTGTCTTCTCTTGGTTCTCTGCTCTGACAGATAGTCAACTGTCCTTAGTATAATTTTAGCCATTCTCTACTTGTATATTTATTCATGATGAAAAGAGTGGAGATCCAGATCTGCTCAACCTTGCTGCCTGTTTTCCTTCTCCATTGCACATTTGCCAAGTCAGCCTTTCCAAGGAGGAAGTGTTTCCTGTCCCTCCTGGTGAGGGTGGCTCTTGTTAATGTTTGGAATGTTTTTCTCTGCCACATCTTGGTAACCAGATCCTAATGACAACCGTCTTCAAAGGATCTTGTCCACCAGGTTGCTCTGGTCTCTCCATCCTAATATCCCCAGGGTACATATCCAACACATTGATGCAAAAGATCCCCAAAGTTACAATGAGCAAGGAAGTGATAGGTAAATGGTGGCTTGAATAGATACTGAATAATATTCTCATTTTGTCCTTTTGCCAGCTTTGAGTGAAACAGTAGTGAGTATAGTAGCTACTTTGGGGTTTGGTGGTAATGTATCTGACAGAACCAATTTATGGGAAGAAAGACTTATTGTGGCTCAGGATTTCAGAGGGCGGCTGTCCAGTTTGGTGGGGGTTTGGGCACTGAGAGTGCAGAGCTGGCTGTTCACAGAAAAGCAGAGCAGAAAGCAGAGAGCAGCTGGCACTATGGGTGGGTATATAACCCAAATGATCCTCGTGATCTACTTCTGCCAGGTTGACCTCTATTTCTTGAAAATAGCACCACCAGTGGGGAGCAAGCATCCAGCATTACCTGGAACTGCAAAGAACATTCTGATCTGAACCACAGCACTGAGAGTCTCTTGCTTGAAGAGCATGAGTGGGTGGCCGTCATCTCAGAACCCAGCAAAACTGTTCAACATGCTCTCCAATTTGATAACATTTTAACACACAATTATCTTCTATGAAGATTTGATGGATCAAACGTAACCACTGGATAGTCGAGCTGATGGATCTTACTCTTCCCAATTTAGATATGCTTTTCTTGCCTGCTTTCCACCAGTGGGTTCTGAGTCACAGGGACACTCAGGTAAAGCATTTGTGTTTGGTGGGTTCTTGGTCATTGATACTGCTCCCCTGCACCAACTCTGTGTATTGAAGCTTATGGGAGAGGTCTTTGGGTAGTTTTCCTGGTCTTACCTCACATCTTTTACCTTCATGCAATTCTAGGTTTCCTCACCTGCTTGCTGTAAACATGGTCTCCACCTCCAATTTCTGCCTTTATAACCTGTTACTTTGCTGAAAAATCTCCCCCCATGCTCAGATACTAGCCCATGGATTAACCTTACCTGAAATGTATTTCAAACTCTAGAAAGTCTGGCTCTGATAGAATTTCCAGACATTTTGTCTTCTCCTCAGAATACTCTTTCTCAAGATAATCAAATGGGTCCCTGCTGTTTTATAATTTCTTTCCCTTAGCCTTTTGCCATTTTTGGGGCCTGCGATGAGCTTGTGACCTCACTTTTACTGGTGATGTCTGCACTTTCTTACAACACAGTTTCTACCTCCTTCATAAAATGTTTCTCGGGCTTTACAAACCCACCTATCCCTCCATTTCTACTTTGGCAGAAGTTTGGTCTTTCTTCTTTCTATCTGTCTTTCTTTCTTTCTTTCTTTCTTTCTTTCTTTCTTTCTTTCTTTCTTTCTTTCTTTCTTTCTGTTTGTGATATATGGATGTACAGTATGTGTATGGTGTGGTGTGTGTTATGGCTGGTATATGCACATTCACATGCAGATGGGCATACCCCATGGAGCTGTGTGTGAAGGCCAGAGGAGAATGTCAGGTATCCTCTTATCACTCATTTGTGTATTTATTTTCTTGAAAGAAATTCTCCCTCAACCTGGAGCTACTGTCAATCAGCAAGTCTGGGGTATTCTCCAGTCTCTACCTTCTCCAGCACTGCAGTCACAGACATGTGTGGTCATTCCTAGCTTTTTGAACTTGGCAGGTCTCCAGCCAAGGGACCCTCATGCTTAGGTGGAAAGTGCTTTTAACCTCTGAACTGTCTCCCTAGCACAGAAATTTGGACTTTGATTATTACAGTATTTAATAACCATTGCTTTAACTTGTTGTTGCTTATAAATATATGAGTCTCTCTCCCTTCATTCTTTAACTTCCCAAAGGAAGGATAATTTCTTCTTTACAGTTGTAGCCTCTCCACAGCTTAACACAGCACCTTGCTAATAATAGGATTCAGTGAAAGCTTGACAACTTAAATATATTCCAATAAAGCTAGTTTCTGACTGTGTGACAAAGGTTATGAAATCATTAAAGCTAGCTGTTTAAAAAGAAAGAGCTAAAATTATTTTTAGACTTTTCTGGCACACTGACAGAGTTGTATGTTTGATCAGA
The DNA here is from genome assembly GCA_036365145.1 of Orientallactaga sibirica. Lineage (NCBI taxonomy): Eukaryota > Metazoa > Chordata > Mammalia > Rodentia > Dipodidae > Orientallactaga > Orientallactaga sibirica. Next base: position 138,223 of record JAEOAD010002854.1, on the reverse strand, counting down.
TGCTTTTTTAATGGAATTCTTTCTGAAAGACCAAATATCTTCCTGCAAAGGCACTCACAGTCATCTGCTCCTTTTTTCTAGGTATTGCACTTTGCCTGTTTACTGTATGAGTCTTTGGATAAAGCAAAATAACTGACCTGTATTCCCTGAACAATGCAGCCCTGTTTAATGCTTTCCGATGAGCTTCTTGGCTTGTGGAAACTCAATTACGCCCTCTTGATAAGAATGTTCTCTGAACTGTCACCAAGATAAAATTCATGTTACAAAACTGATTATTGAGGGCCCTCAATATTCACCTCTTGCCCTTCAATTTATCTTGCTTACTTTCTTTCTTAAAAAATATTTTATTTATTTATTTAAGAGAGAGAAAGAGGCAGATATAGAGAGAAAGTGGGTGGGAACTGGGGATCGAACCTGAGTCCTTAGGCTTCACAGGCAAATGCCCTAACCACTAAGCAATCTCTCCAGCCCTTCTCATTCTTTCTTTTATTCATAACTGGTTATGAGAGGGCTTGTTCAAAAGTATATAGTCTATGTTAACATTTTTCATAGAACATGTATATAATATGACATATACATTTACATATCTACCAATTTATCTATCTATAGCTTATATATGAAAAAAATTCCAATGAATAGCAAGTTCTTGAGCTAGCAGCAACATTTTAAGTGGGTAATGATTTACAGTATATGTATAAGTACCATACATTTAAAAAAAAATTTACCTTTTGCTCCCACAACGCATAAACCACACCAGATAGGGAATACCTACAACCCCATTGAGGAGGGTCTCCAATTAAATGTTGGTAGGGATGAGGAAAAAGAGGGTACCAACACATGATGTATCCATATGAAATATGTTGTTAATAATAATGATGATGACAGAAAAGATTAAAAATTTAAAAATAAATATAAACTTTTATATATTTTATATATAATATTTATTTTATTTTATTTATTTGAGAGAGAGGGAGAAAGAAGCAGACAGAAAGAGTGCGTATGGACATATCAGGGCCTCCTGTCACTGCAAACAAACTCCAGACACATGAGGCACATTGTGCATCTGGCTTTACATGAAGACTGGCGAACCCAAGTCATGTTGTCAGGCTTTCAGGCTTGGCAAACAAGAACCTTTAACTGCTGAACCATCTCTCCAGCCCTTAAAATTTTAATTGATGATGTTCATACATGTACATAATACATTTTGATCATAATCCTCTCACATTACTTTTTTATCCCCAAGTCCTCCCTCCACGAAGCCCCTTCTTCTTCTAAAAGAAAAACAAAAATTGATGTAAGGTTTTGTTTCAACTTGACCTACTGATCCTTTGGACCAAATGATGCCTGACTATTGTCAAGAGGGGGTGGTACCATTCAGTACTGCATAGCCTGTTTGAATACTAGAGTTCACCAAGCAGCCTCATCTGGTTGTAGCTTTTGGATAAAGAGCCACATGGAGAATTTGAAATGTTTCTACAATATTAAAGAAAATAATAAAGCTGTGGATAATATGAAAAAATCATCAAATTAAAATTCAATAGAGTGAGAGAGCCTCCTTCATGACAGCTTTCAAAGTGGCACCTCTGACATGCCCCCTTCTGTATCTCAACAGCCAGGTAGCTGTCTGTGGCAGCAGGCCAACAGCAGCCACTTGAGCAAAGTTACCTCCAGGATTGCATGCTGACCTTTCTCCTACTCAAAGTACACATGGTGGACCCTCTCCTCTTATCTGTGAGCAAGAATGTGATGCTTCTCATGAAAAACTATGTTTCTGTGACATCTCATCTTTCACGCCGTGGTCCTTGTTAGAATCTTTATTTTATTTTATTTTTTATTATTGACAACTTCATAGTTATAGACAATAAACCAAGATAATTCCCTTCCCCCCTTACTTTTCCCTTCACAACTCCATTCTTCCTCATATCTCCTTCCCTTCCCAATCAGTCTCTCTTTTATTTTGACATCATCATCTTTCCTGGCTATTATGAGTATCTTGCGTAGGTAGTGCCAGGCACTGTGAGGCCATGGGTATCCACGCCATTTTGTGTCTGTAAGCTTGCGCTGTAAGGAGTCATATCCTTCCTTTGGCTCTTACATTCTTCACGTCACCTCTTCCGCAATGGACCCTGAGCCTTGGAAGGTGTGATAGAGATGTTTCAGTGCTGAACACTCCTCTGTCACTTCTTCTCAGCACTGTTGTTAGAATCTTGTAGAAGGGGTTTATCATCCCTCAGAAAAATGAAAATATTCACCCCCAAATTTTCATACAATTTTGGAGACTTTTAATGCCTTGAGTCCAGACCATAGTTCTGAAGCTTATAATAGCTTCATTTGAGTACAAATTAGAAGAGAAAGTTTGCACCTTATTCTTATTGATATTCTCAATGAACTGGTATATAAGCTAGTTATCTCTATTCCTACTGATTAACTGCTCAGAGAGGGGGAAATGGGATTATTTAAGGCCTATACCTAACCAAGCTGGTTTTAAAAGCCTTTCCCATAGGAAGGTTGGTGATTTCTTGCTGAAGCGAGTTAATAGAAAGGTGACCCTCCCATGTTGTTTTCTGAGCAGCGCTGCAACTATGGTGCACAGAGAAGATGAAGGCTGATGAGCCAGGCTAGCAAAGATCTTCCAGCTTGGGGACCCCAATGATGTTCAGTGTACCACACACAGAATCTCTTCAGAACATTAAACATCAAAGTGATCTCTGTGTTCATAAAAGCTTAGCGTCCCAGTCTGAGACCAAATGCTAGATAAAATAAATATGCCCTATTTGCAGTAGGTGAAGAAAAGACTGGATTTAGAGCAAAGTTTGCATAATACAAGAGATGGCAGTCTGGTTCTGACCAACCAGGAAAACGAGATAAGGTGGAAGTGACTAAATTCTGTGGGTTTAGACCCAATCACTGATTAATCCTTTGATGGGTTCTCAGTATCATAGCATTACTGAGAGGTAAAGCCTAGTTTTAGGAAGTAGGTTACTGGGGTATTCCCTGAAAGATGTATGCTTCCTCTGTCCTTCCTTTTTTCCTCTCTGCCACATCCACCATGGTCTGAGCGGTTTCACTTCACTACATGCTCTGAGTTGGGATGTTCAGCCACTTTTCAGGCTCACAGCAATCGAACCTGCCCAACCATAGATAGAGATAACTGAAACAGGGACAATAATAAATGATTCCTCATTTAAATGATTAATTTTATCACATCAATGAGAAATTGACTGACAATGAAACTTGGTACCTGCTCATGCAGTTCTTAAGTCCTTGGAACTGGTTTATAAGAAGCATGTGGAAGAGTTTGGAGGTGGGAGCTAGAGAAGTCCTAGAATAGTGTGAGCAGAATTTAATGTACAATTATGATAGGTGCTCAGAAGACAGAATACCAAGAGAATTGGAAACAGTACATTGTGCTCACAGAGTTTCAGATGGGAACAAGGGCTCTGTTGAGAACTGGAGTATATGACATTCATGCTGCATTCTGGTAAAGAATTGATTTGAGGGGGCTGGAGAGATGGCTTAGTGGTTAAACATTTGCCTGTGAAGCCTAAGGACCCCGGTTCGAGGCTCTATTCTCCAGGACCCACATAAGCCAGATGCACAAGGGTGTGCATGCATCTGGAGTTTGTTTGTAGTGGCTGGAGGCCCTGGCACCCATTCTCTCTCTCTCTCTCTCTGCCTATTTCTGTATCTCTCTCTCACTCTCTCAAATAAATAAATAAATAAATAAATAAATAAATAAATAAATAAATAATAAAATATTTTAAAAAAAGAATTGATTTGAACTTTGTTCATTTTCTGAAACTTTGTTAATAAAAAGTAACAGACTAATATGGTGAAGGAAATTCCTTTAGGCTATGATCTGGTGTTGATTGCTGCTGTTACCCATATTTACAGTAAGTATCATGAGCAAAAAGGAGAAAAGAAAAACTTGGAAAAACTTGCAATTTGGTCAGAAAATCTAATATAAAGTTAAGGCTAAGGAAAGTGTGGTTTCTGAAAAAGTTAGTACCTTTAAAAATTTCTTCTTTTAACTTATTTATACAATAGAGAGAAATATAAGAGGAAGAGAGAGATAGAGAGAGAGAGAATGGGCACTCCAGGGCCTCCTCCCATTGCAAATGAACTCCAGACACAGGCATCACTTTGAGCCTCTGGATTTACTCGGGTACTGTAGAATCAAACCCAGGCACTCAGGCTTTGCAAGCAACTGCCTCGAACTACTGAGCCATTTCTCCAGCCCAGCATCTTTAAAAGGAAGCTAAGTACTTTATACTGAGGACATTTTAAGAGTTGGCCAGACCCCCTACATTTTAGACTCAAGATTAAGAAAGAGAAAAACCATTTAACTTTCTTTTGAGAAGGGTGTATCCAGGACATCCTACACACATAGAAATGCCTTAAAAGTTATTTCCCCAGCCAGGCGTGGTGGCACACGCCTTTAATCGCAGCACCTGAGAGGCAGAAGTAGCAGTATCACCATGAGTTCAAGGCCACCCTGAGACTACAGAGTGAATTCCAGGTTAGCCTGAGCTACAGTGAGACCCTACCTTGAAAAACTAACTAACTAACTAACTAACTAACTAACTAACTAACTAACTAACTAAAAAAAATTAAAAGTTATTTTCTCATTTGTGCTTGACTGTGCCCACTGCTCAGAGGCCACTGCTGACATACCACTTAAGGGGGAGACAGACTTCAGTGTCATCAATGTGATGCTGGTTTTGAAGCGTACAAAATTCAAGTATGATTGGATCATGGAGGCTTTCACCTGGATTTCAAAAGAAAGCCAGGAAAGCTAGGCAATGAATAACAGGGTGAATCTCTGTAGATAGTAGATGAAAGAGTGATTTGTGAAGTTGTTAGGGTTAAGCCAAAGTTGCAAAGGAAGCCCAAGGAAGTTGGAGATGCCAGTAATATGGAAATTCTGCCAATAAAAACCACATGCAGTGAAGGAAACCAGTGCAAGACAGGGGCTATGGGGCTGCAGCCCACAAGGCCATTAGTGGCAGGGCTGCCCAAGCCGTTTGACACATTACACCACATGCCTCAGCTGTTGGACATGGAGCTACAAGATTTCAAGTTCACCTACCTGCGTTGAAGTCCAGTTTTTTTTCTATTACCTCATTTTTGCCTTTTATTATTTCTTTTATTTTTTAAATTTTTTTTGGTTTTTCAAGGTAGGGTCTCTCTCTGGCCCCGGCTGACCTGGAATTAACTATGTAGTCTCAGGGTGGCCTCGAACTCTCGGCGATCCTCCTACCTCTGCCTCGCGAGTGCTGAGATTAAAGGCGTGTGCCACCACACCCGGCTTGCCTTTTAAAATGAGAATAGTTAAAGTGTGTCACTGTATCTTGTATGTAACTTTTTTCTGATTTTCACTGCTAAAAATTTTCTTTGAGTCTTAGAGAAGACGTTGAATGTGGACTTTTGAACAATACTAAAAGTGTTACGACTATGGCGACTCTGGGACATGGACTAAATCCACATTTTGCATTATGAAATACACTACAATAATTGCAGGCTCTTGTTCAGTGTAGTACTGACATTCCTCCTATTGGTGATGATGTTTCATCCCTTTCCCTGAGAATATGGGCAACTTTGTGCTGTCTTTGAGCAGAAGAATCCAGAGAACATTATGCTGGGCCAATTTATGGCTCTTAGGAAACTTGCATGGAATTACAACTTCATGGAAGCCAACCGTGCGACTGAGAGCAAGCCAAGCGACCATATGGAAAGCCTCTGTATAGGTAGGTATGTGGCCAAGAGCGTCTGCAGAGCTCCCAGCCAGCACCAGTCACCAAGACTGAGAGTAATGAAACCTTTAGATGATCCCAGCACACAGCCATAGAGAAAGTTCTACATTTACACTTTCCCAAGCATGCTTTCCCATGTCCCACTGTATTGTCCAGTTTATAGACTCAGGACTCTATGCATACCTAAAATGCTGATTGCATTGCACTATTCAGGTTGGGTGGTTTGATAACACAGCAAAGGACAATAATAACAAGAGCTGACCTTTAGTAAGTACTTGCCAAATGTGTGTAATACTATTCTAAATAATTCACACGTAACAGCTCATTTTATTCTCAGAACAACTCTTGAGGTAGATACTATTATTGTCATTCTTTAGTGAGGGAAACTAAAACAAAGCAATATAGTTCATCTATGCTTAAACGTCTGGTGAAACACAATTAACCATTGTGCTGTAATGTTACTCCAAAACCAGACTTTGAGAAGACAGACACATTTATTTAAAAATATTTGATTTTGAATTGAAAAAAAATTGCCTATTCTTATAGAATGCCACATGATATTTCAATATATGTTTACATTGTGCAATGATTAAATCAAGCTATTGGAATATTCATAATCCTAAATATTTACCATTTCTTTGTGGTAAGACTTTCTTTTTTTTTAAATTTTTTACTTTTTGGTTTTTTGAGGTAGGGTTTTGTTCTAGCCCAGGTTGACCTGGAATTTACTATGTAGTCTCAGGGTGGCCTCGAACTCATGACAATCCATCTACCTCTGCCTCCTAGTGCTGGGATTAAAGGCGTGTGCCACCATGCCTGGCTGTGGTAAGACTTTCAAATCCTTTCTTTTAATTGTTTTGAAAATCAAAAAATATATCATTATTAAGTACACTGATTATGCTGGACAGTAGATGACCAGAACGTATTCCTCCTGCTTAACTGAAATGTTTTACCCTTGGACCAACATATTCCACCCTAACCCTTGCCCCCAACCTCTGGTTATCATCATTCTACCCTCTACTTCTAGAAGCCAGACTTTTTAGATTCCACATATAAGTGTCTCACTCATTATGCTAAGTGAAATACTTCACATGATGTCCTCTGGGTTCATGTGTCACCAATGACATAACTTTCTGTTTTTAAAGGGCACAAAGAAATAGTGTTCATATATGTACATATATATGTGCATATATATTCTCATTAAGATCTCAGCACTAAAGGTGACACCTTTTCCATGCTTTTAAAGGTTCAGTACGCATTGAGGAAGAGGAAGATGGGCAGAAAGAGTGTGAAAGCCACAGGGTGCATCTTAAGGTACTCTGGGTGCTCTCATCTGGACATGAATAGCTGGGCATATTCATGATATCACAGTAGTTGTCACTTCCCCCAAAGCTCTCTACAATTCTGAGTCCATCAACATTTTGACATACAGGACTGAGGAGGACAAAAAGAATGAGACGTCAAAACAGAAGGACTATTTGGAAAGAGGAGGATGCTCAACTGAATAGGGGTGCAGGAAGAGGACAAAAAGGGTAATAGGTTGGGAATAAGAACAAATTACAGTATGATCATACATTAAAATTCTCAATAAATACTTTAAAAAATATGTTATTTAGTCTTCCATCATTGTCATGTTGTGACATAATTGTGACCTGAATGAAACAAATTGAGGGAGAAAAGATTTATTTAGGAGGGCAGAAGAGATGGCTCAGCAGATAAAAGTTCTTTCTTGCAAAGCCTGATGGCCTGGGTCCAATTTCCCAGTACCCATGTAAAGCTAGATGCACAAAGTGGCACATGTATCTGGAGTTCATTTGCAGTGGCAAGAGGCCCTGGCACACCCATACACACACACACGCATTCTCTTTCTCACTCTCTCTGTCTCTCTCTCTCAAGAAAATAATTTTAAAAAAAACAAAAAGATTTATTCTGATTCATGGCTTAAGTGGTTTCAGTCCATGGCCAGCTGGCTTCATTTCTGGGCCCGTGGTGAGGCAGAAGAACATGGCAGAGCAAAGCTGCTTGTCTCATGATGGCTGAGAACCAGAGATGGAATAGAAGGGGCTAGGGACATCATATTCTTTTCCAGGGCATGCTCCCCAGTGACCTCCTTCCTCTAATTGAACCCCACACCTAGTTTTCATTATCTTCCAGTAATGTCACCAAGTTATGATCTATCCATGGACTAATTCACTAACAAGACCAGAACCCTTCAAATCCAATCACTTCCCAAAGCTGGAAACCAGGCCATGAACACATGAGCCGTTTGAGGACACCTCATAGCCAAACGTAGCACTTTTTATCCACCAATGGACTCATACTTCAGCTACTCTTTTCTTTTCTTTTCTTTTTGCAGTTTTAGATATTCTGTAGTTCCATACAAATTTAAGGTAGATATTTTTCTCTTTCTGATGATAGCAGTATGGTAGGGATTGCATTAAATCTATAAATCTCGGAGTTGTATGAACATTTCAACAATCATAGTTCTTCCAATTCATGAACATGGGATGACTTTCAATTCATTTGTGTCATCTTAAATGACTTTTATTTGTGTTCATTAATTTTCAGAACATAAATCTTTCATTTCACTATATTTACTCCTAAGTATTTTATTTTACACGCTATTCTAGGTAGGATTATTGTCTTAATTTCTTTTTCAGACAAATATTGTTAGTATGCTTAAATGATGTTTTTGGCCACATCACCTTGAACATGCCTGTCCTTGGAAGCTAAGCAGGGTGCAGTCTGGCTAGTACTTGGACAGGAGCAATACTATCTTTTATTTTTTTTCAACTGAGTTAGTTTGTTAGGTCTAACAGATTTTTTTAAAAATTATTATTATTATTATTATTATTATTTATTTATTTATTTGGTTTTGCGAGGTAGGGTCTCACTCTGGTCCAGGCTGACCTGGAATTAACTATGTAGTCTCAAGGTGGCCTCGAACTCTTGGCAATCCTCCTACCTCTGCCTCCCTAGTGCTGGGATTAAAGGCGTGCACCACCACACCTGGCTCAATTTTTTTTTATTATTTTTTATTTATTTTTGGAGAGAGAGACAGAGAGAGATAGACAGAGGGAGAGAAAGACAGAGATGGGCGTGCCAGCAGTCTCTCAGCTGCTGTGAACGAAATCCAGATGCGTGAGCCCCCTTGTGGTCAAGTGTGGCATTGTGCCCTTGCGTCACTGCATCTGGCTAAACGTGGGACCTGGAGATTGGAACCGCTGGAGATTAGAACCAGCGTTCTTAGGGCTTAGCAGGCAGGTGCCTTAGCTGCTAAGCCATCTCTCCAGCCCAGGTCTAACAGATTTTTTAAACACACACACACACACACACACACACACACACACACACACACACTGATGCATATGTGATAATGCTGCCAGTAAGTGGAGACAAATTCACTTCTTCTATTTGTATGCCCTATTTTTATTTTTGTTGACCAATTGCTCTAGTGACTTGAAGTCCTTAGATGAACAAAATAGTGACAGTTGGTATCCTTGTATTGATCATTGTGGAAAAGCCCTCAACTTTTCACTATTGTGGTGTCAGCTATGAGCTTCTATGGCCCTAAATGTGTTGTACATTCCCTATGCACATAATAGTGGTGAATTTTATTATCATGAAATGATGTGGAATTGTATCAAATGATTTTTCTACACCTACTGAAATGATCGTGCAATTCTTATCCATTAATTTTTACATATGCTCTAACATATTAATGGGTTTGTGCATCTTGAATGATTCTTGAATCCTAGAGATACATTTTTGTTCATGATGTGTGAAAGATATTTCAATGTGTTATAAAATTTAGCCTGCTTTGATTTGTAGAGGATTTTCATATTCATATTAGTCAGAGAAAAGGCCCATACTTTTCTTGTAGTACCATTGTCTGGCTTTTTCATCAGAGTCAATTCTGGATTCATAAAAATGAGTTTGGGAATGTTCCCTTTTCTTCTTCTTCTTATTTTTTTGGAACAGTTGAAGAGAGATTGGCAGTACTTCTTCAAGTGTTTGGTAGAACTTGCCAGTGAAACCATCTGGTCCTAGCAAGTTTTTGACTACTGATTTAATCTCCATACTAATTATCAGTGTGATCTGACTTTCCATTTCATCATGATTAATTCTTCATAGGTTATATGTCTCTAAGAATTTTATTGCTTCAGGATTAACCAGTTTCTTGATATATAATTTCTCATGGCATTTTCTGTTGAGCTTTTATGTTCTCTTATTAATTGTAATGTCTCCCTCATTCATGTCTGCTTTGATGTGTCTGAGTCTCCCTCTTTTCCTTTTTAGTCTAGCTAATAGTTGACAATTCTGTTGACCTTTCATAACAATTCTTTTTTAATATATTTTTTATTAGTTATGTATATAGTATATAAACAGCCATGATGGTACCATCATTAGCCTTCTCCCTGTTCTCCCCCCATGGGTAATGTGGGTCTTGCCTTATGGGGGTAGCTATCAGTTATGCGGGAGAGGCAATGACTCTGTAGATAACGACCAAACTCATGGCTCTAATAATCTTTCCGCCCCCTCTTCCGCAAATTTCCCTGAGCCATGTTGGGTTCATTTTAGGTCTATCAGTGACAAGGTTTTGTGAGTCTCTGTGTCTCTGGATATCTGATTTGATAGGGGTTGAGAGTTCTTTGTGTCTATCTCCTTCACCCTTGTGCTGATACCAGGTTCACTGAGAAAGCAGCACTCTTGCTCATTTCCTCTATGACTCTATGGCTTCATCTGGTGTCCTGGTGAGGGACGATGGGCTGATTCTCTCCTCAGGTTCTGTGTTCATCTGAAAGGGAGAAGCAGATTCTACAATGAAGAGTGAGGTCAATGCAACATACATGAATAACCATTATTATTTTAGAGAGAATTTAATAGCTGTAGGCCCTCTTGTATCCCACTATTGGTGGGAGCTTGATATTGGAGAGCAGGCTCATTTTTGGATATGGTTCTGACTTGTTTCCCCTTTCTAGGTATGGATTTCATTCCACTGAGCAGATACGTTAGCAAAATCTAGAGCAGATGGTAACCCACCATGGCTGTGTGCCACTACTGCACTTGTGTGAGCATCACCTCAGGTTGTCCTAACAATGCTTAGTTTTATTGATATGTTTTTTTCAAGTCCTTATTTCATTTCTACTTTAAATCTTTGATTATTTCCTTCCTTATAATAACTTTGGGCTTAGTTTTTTTCATTTCCTTATTTCCTTGATGTGTAAAGTTAGATTTTTTTTTTTAAATTGACATACTTCTTTTATATATACATTTTTTCCATGATAGAGTTACATATTTTAAGGATGAGTATTCCCTGTCTAAAATGTTTGGAACCAGAAATGTTTTCAATATTGAAATTTATCAGATTTTGGAATGTTTGTAGATATCTAATGAGATATATGAGAATGGTACCCAAGGCCAAACAGGACATTCATGCTTGTTTTATACACATATAAACCTAGTATAATTTATTTTTGCTATATATACATACAAACCTAATATAATACCATGCTGCATCTTAATGTAACTGTGTTTTATTGTGACCTGTCACATAAACTAGATGTTGAATTTTCCACTAATGGTATCAGGTTTCTATTTAAAATTTTTCATATTTTTGAGCATTTTGGCTTTGAATTTTGAGATTAGGAGTATTTAACACACACACACACACACACACACACACATGTTTTTTCGAGGTCGGATCTCACTCTAGCTCAGGCTGACCTGGAATTCACTATGTAGTCTCAGGGTGGCCTCAAACTCTCAGTGATCCTCCTACCTCTGCCTCCCAAGTGCTGGTATTAAAGGTATGCGCCACCACACCTGGCTTCAACCTGTGTTTTTGCTGCATCCTGTGAGTTCTGGTATATTGTGTTTTCATTTGTATATGTCTCAAGATATTTTCTAATTTAATTTCATTTCTGATTTCTTCCTTGACTCATTGGTTCTTCAGAAGTGTGTGTGTGTGTGTGTACACATTGCATTTTCATTTCTATGTTTGTGATTTTTTTACTTTTCTTTCAGCTACTGATTTTAGCTTGATTTCTTTGCAATCAGAAAAGATGCTTGGTAGAATTTCATTCTTGTTAAGGCTTGTTTTATATGTTTTCAATTGATAATAAACAGATTTTTAAAAAAAGACTTGTTTTCAACTGTACATGTTGGTGAATGTTCTGAGCACACTTTAGAACAATATACGTTCTGCTATTTTTAGGTTGAATGTTTAGGTCCACCTACTCAAGCCTGTTGTTTACTTGTAAGTTTTTGTTTGATTATTATAGCCATTGTTGAAAAGAAGGTGCTGAAGTCTCTTACTATCATTGTGGGATCTTCTATGTATTCTTTCATTTCAGCCAATGTTTTGCAACTTCAGGTCTTCTGGGCAGTGTGTCTATTTATAGTTATTATATTTTTCTGTGCTAATCTTTTTAAGCTTTTTATTGACAGCTACCATAATCATAGAAATAAACCATGATAATTCCCTCCCCACCTCCACTATCCCCCTCACAAGTCCACTTTCCATCATATCCCTTCTCCCTCTCAATCAGTCTCTCTTTTATTTTCATGTCATCTTCTTTTCCTCCTATTATGAAGGTCTTGTGTAGGTAGTGTCAGATCATGGATATCCAGGCCATTTTGTGTCTGGAAGATTACATTGTAAGCAGTCCTATACTTCTTATGGTTCTTTCGTTCTTTCCAGCACATCTTCCACAATGGACCCTGAGCCTTGAGAGGTGTGCTAGAGATGTCTCAGCGCTCAACACTTCATTGTCACTTCTTCCCAGCACTATGGTGACTTTTGAGTCATCCCAGTGGTCACCACAATCTGAAAAGAGAAGCTTCTCTAACTAAAAGTGAGAGTAGGATTAACATATATCATAAACATTAACAAAGTGCTTATAGGGTAGATTTGTGGGCATAATACTTGCATTTCGCCAGACAACAGCAGATGTTACTTCCCTGGTGCTCATGACCTCCCCACCATAGGCTTTTGACTATGTTTGAAAACATAGGTTTTCAATACCAGGCATATATTCTCTCCCATGGAGTGGGCCTCCAGTCCAATTGGAGAGCAGCTGTTTTCCACCATAACAGTTATACCATTGTTAAACCAACTGGCACATTTAGCCTGGCTGGACAATATTAAGGCTTTTAATATCCACTGCTGTTTACCACTGTTGATGACTTCTCTACTCCACAGGGCTGCATGCAACATAGCTTTTTCCAGCTTTCTGTCAGCTTCTCCACAGGGATGAGGTTTTTAGATCAGATCCATCTTGATTTCTCAGTGACCTGCAGCCCAAGCATGTGGAGGCTTCAGCAATCAAGTCTTACCATGCAGTTCTGGTGGGCAACCAAGAGCTTTGGCAATGACCTGTAATGTTTGGAGGGCATGAAGAGCTCCTTGGCCAAAAAATTACTGGAAGATATACCATTCCTGACACTGAAATTTTTCTAGTAACAATCTATGGCTTCTGGGTGCACCATTATCCAAAGACGTGGTTTCCATATGGCTTACTCATAACATCTTAACTTTTGATTAACCCTTCCCCACACTTCCTTTACTCAATCCCTCCCTCTGACCTCATTTAGGCTATTGCATCCCCAGTAATCTGTTTATCTTCTTACATATATACACTACCATCCCCTTAAGTCCTCCCCCTCCTCCCTCCCTTTTAACCCCTTTCTAGTTTACTGGCCTTTGCTACTGACTTTTACTCCAACTCACATACAAGTCTAAACATTTGTAGCTAGGATCCACAGATGAGAGAGAACATGCAGCATTTAGCTTTCTTGGCCTGGGTTACCTCACTTAGTATAATTCTTTTCAGATCTATCCATTTCCCTGAAAATTTCATAATTTCAATTTTCTTTACAGCTGAATAGAACTCCATTGTATAAATGTACCATATCTTCATTATCCAGTCATCATTTAAGGGCTATCTAGGCTAGCTTCATTTCATAGCTATTGTGACTAGAGCTGCAATAAACATGGATGAGCAAGTATCTCCAACGCAGTGAGTAGAGTCCCTAGGATATATACCAAGGAGTGGTACAGATGGGTCATATTGTAAATCTATTTTTAGCTTTCTCAGGAACCTTCACATTGATTTCAACAATAGCTGTGCCATATTACATTCCCACCAACAGTGTCCAGCATTTATTGACATTTGTCGTCTTGACAGCTATTCTAACAGGAGTAGTATCTCAAAGTATTTTTAGTTTGCTTTTCCTTGGTGGCTAAGAATGTTGAACATGTTTTTAGATGTTTATAGGCCATCTATATGCCTTCTTTTGTGAACTCTCTTTTTAGTTCCATAGCCCTTTTTTATTGAGTTATTTCATTTCTTATTATTTAGTTTCTTAAGTACTTTGCATTTCCTAGATATTAATTTTCTGTCAGATGTATAACTGGCAAAGATTTTCTCCCATTCTATAGGTTGCCCCTTTGCTATATTCACAGCATCCTTTGTTGTACAAAAGTGTTTTAATTTCATGAGGTCCCAATCATTGATTATTGGTTTTATTTCCAAATCATCTGGAATTATATTCAGAAAAATCATTGCCTGTGCCAATATGTTGAAGTATTTTCCCTACTTTCCCCCCAGCAGTTTCAGAGTTTCAGCTCTGATATTAAGTTCTTTGATCCACTTGGACTTGATTCTTGTGCATGGAAAGAGATAAGGATCTATTTTCCTCCTTCTACACATAAATATCCAGTTTCTGAGCAGCATTTCTTAAAGAGACTGTCTTTTCTCCACTGAATATTATTGACATTTTTGTGAAAAATCAGGTGGCGGTAGCTTCCTGGATCCCTGTATTCTGTTCCATTGTTCTGCATGTCTGTTTCTGTGCCAGTACTATGCTGTTTTTGTTATCATGGCTGTGTAATATATGTTAAAATCAGGTATCATGATACTGCCAGCCTTATTGTTGTCGCTTAGAATTGTTTTGGCTATTTGAGGCTTATTTGTGCTAACAAATGAATTTTCAGATTTTTTTCTACTTCTGTGAGTAATGTCATTGGAATTTTGATTGGGATTCTGTAGATTGTTTTTGGTAAGATTGACATTTTCACAATATTGATTCTTCCAATCCAAGAATATGGGATATCTTTCCATTTCCTGGTGTTTTCTGCAATTTCTTTCTTGAGTTTCTTAAAGTTTTTGTTGTAGAGATCCTTGGTTAGGTTTATTCCAAGGTGCTTTATTATTATTTTTTGAGGCAACTATGGATGGGAATGTTTCCCTGATTTAATCCTCAACATGTTTGTTGTTAGTATATAGGAAGGCTACTGACTTCCATGGGTTTATTTTGTGTTCTGCTACATTTCTAAATGTGTTTATCAGCTATAACAGTTTGCTGGTAGAGTCCCTCATGTATAGAATCATATCATCTGCAAATAATGATAATTTGATATCTTCCTTTCCAATTTGTATCCCTTTTATGTGTGTCCCTTACTTTATTGCTTTAGCTAAGTCTTCTAGTACTATATTAAATAAAAGTGAGGACAGTGGACACTCCTATGCTTATCTTTTTATCACAACATGTCCTTGTAGATTCTCTGGGCAGTTTTTGACCTAAAGGTTATTTTGCTTATACTACTGTATCTAACCTGATAGGTGATCTGGTAATCTTGGAATATATCTTTTTTTTTTTTTTTAAAGGCCAAAGCCACATAGTCAGATTTCAAGCAGCAATGACACCACTTCTTTTTTTAAAATATTTTATTTTTTATTTATTTGAGAGAGAGATACAGAAATAGGCAGGTAGAGAGAAAGAGAGAGAATGGGTGTGCCAGGGCCTACAGCCACTGCAAACGAACTCCAGATGTGTGCGCCCCCTTGTGCATCTGGCTTATGTGGGTCCTGGGGAATTGAGCCTCGAACCGGGGTCCTTAGGCTTCACAGGCAAGCACTTAACCACTAAGCCATTTCTCCAGCCCTTGGAATATATCTTGATGATTTTTCTCAAATCTGAAGTGAATTTATTGTAGATAACTAAACTGGTTTTGATTTTTTTCATTTCATTGCTCTATCTTTTTATTGGGAAACTCATGTATTTTCAATTAATAATATCAATGTTAGGGTCGGATTCACTATTTTTGTTTGTTGTTTTGTGTGTACCATATAGTTCTTATAGTTCTTGTAACCCTATTTTCCTTTTTGTTTCATTTTGTATTAGTATATTTTGACTTTTGAAATATTTTTGGATGATTTCTGTAAGTCCCAATCCTTTCTGGCCTGTAAGATTTCTTCTGGAAGAGCTGCTGGTAGTATGACAGATAGTCCCTCATATGTTACAATTCACTTTCCCTTGGTGCTTTTAAAATCTTCTTTGAATGGTTAGAATGTAGCACAATCCAATATATACTTTTGGGGGGGTTCATTTTAGTTGAGATCCATTGAACTTACTGGACCTGGGTGTTCATTACCTTCCCCTGACATGGAAAGTTTCCACCTATTATTTATTTGAAGAAACTCTCTTTTTTGAATAAACTGTGTTCTTCTCTTTTTAGAATTCCAACCTGAATTAGTAAGGTTACTTGTTCATGAATATTTTGTGAGAAAATTTAAGAATAACTCCTAGAAAAATTGCTTTAGCAAAACTAAAACAAATGAATCCAAGAAAAGCCAGACTTGCTATCAGAAGAACTATTAAAGCCATGTGTTATTTAAAAAGAACTGTAGCAGTAAATGCATTGAAGGTCAGAGGCCAGAATATTATTAGAGATGAAAGAGAAAGTTACCATCACTGTGAAGAATGACCTGCTAAGTTATGCATCTGTAGGACCCAGTGTTTGTGCTTGGATTTAACGTAGCACTTCTGTGAATGTTTATTTTCATTGTCATAGCTCTTGACCAATGTGGTATTTTTAGAGCAAGCATTCACTGGCTTTTTTTTTAAATTTATTTAAACATATGCCTTTACAATAGAGTCTCTTAAACAAGAACAAAAATCCTCCATGGCTTGATAGCTTGACCCATGAATTAACTTTGGATGAGTAATGCCTTTTAAATTTCTGGCAATGGTCTTCAGCTTAAATTGAATTCAAAACATACAGATTATCTAAAGAGCACTGGATATCAGAGGATGTGTTGAGCTGTGAGGGATCTGATGGTAAGGTTCTACTTTTGTCGGCCCTGCTTAAAAAATCTCAGTGACCGCTTCTATAAAAGATGGAGTTAAGTGGTGAGTTCTCAGCAATCTGTTTATTTATGTTCACAACTTTACAAAGTTCTAATTGTTTCTACGGTTTGGATTGTTGAATTGTGTCCCTACTCTAAAGAAAGGCCCATTTGTTATTGAAAGGCTGGTCTCCAGAGCAGTGTTATTGGGAGACTTTTGGAGGTGGGATGTATTGGAAGGTCATTGAGGGCATGCCCTTGAAGATATTGTTGGACCCTAGGCCATCTTCTTCTGTTTTTTTGTTTCCTAACCATGAGGTGAGTTGCTTTGTACTTCCATATGATTGCTATGTTTAAAATCCAGAGCCCCATACCCCAGAAACTTAAAAGCAATGTGTCTGCCTGCTTATGAATTAGAACCCTTCAAATTGTAAAACCAAAGAAATATTTTCTTTTTGATTTTTTGAGGTAGGGTCTCCCTCTAGCTATGGCTGACCTGGAATTCATTATGTAGTCTCAGACTGGCCTTGAACTCATAGCAATTCTTCTATAGACTCCTGCAAAGTGCTGGGATTAAGGCATGTGCCATCATGCCTGGCTCCCCAAGGCAATATATTTTATTTATTATTTATTTATTTATTTATTTACTTATTCATATTTTAAAGGAGTGGGAAATTGAATGGGCATTTCAAAGCCACTTGCCACTATAAATGAATTCCAGATGCATGTGCCACTTTGTGCATCTGGCTTTATGTGGTGATGGGTAAATCAGACTTGGGCCATGAGACTTTGCAAGCAAGCACCTTAAACTGCTGAGCCACCTCCCCACCCCTCATTTTTTCTTTATTATCTGAAGCATTTGTCATGTAGATGGAAAGATGACTAACCCAGAGCTCCTTAGGCACTCATTGGGAAAAGGGAGTGACTTATCTGTAACCCGTTGGTAGTTCTTGTATAATGCCTCAGCTCTCATAAGAGGGTTATTATATCGTGAACACCCCTGGCCTCATTCATTATCTATCTCTGTATGGCACAATACAGGCCTGGTCCTAGCCAGACCGCATGGCAGAAGACAACAGGAAGTGGCTTCTGTAAAAATGGCGTTTTGCGCAGGCTCGATGTGACAACAGTTACAGCTCCATGCTCGCGAGAAGCCTACTATGAGATGTCCTGTCCAGAGACAAGCTGTCATTGGTCACCAAAAGGGGACCACCCCATACAAGGATTAACAGCCCCTTAAAACCCATGTGCACTTCCTGAATAAACGAGTTTGTGGATTCTCGCTCCACTCTCACCCAACTCCCGGAGTCTGTGTCGTGACTCCGCGCTTCTCACCCCAATTCGGCAGAGACCCTATCGTCCCTCCTGAGCTGGCCTTGGGGGGGACCCCAACATCTGGCGCCTGAACAGGGACCCTCTGTCCCGACGTCGGTGTTAGCGAGACACCCCATCCGTGACCCCCTGCCCCATCGGCATCTGGCGAGATGCCCCGTTGAATGTCCCGTGAGCCGGTGAGCAGCCCCTCGGCGTTTGGCAGAACGGCAAAACGCCCAGTTCTTCGAGAAGCCCCCTCGGCGAGTAGCCCCCTCGGCGATGCCTCGTCCTTGAAAGTCCGACAAGCAAAGCGCCCAGTTCTTCATTGGTGAGAGAAAAACGGCTAACGGTTGCCTGTGGGTGAGCAGGCAGCCCCTTTCCCCCCCCTTTCTTTGTTTGTCCTCCCTTCCCCCCAGTAAGGCACACACTGCTGCATGGCCCTAAGCCTGTGTTGGCCCCTCCCCACTAGGCACAAGACACGTGGGTCCTAAACAATCTATCCGTATGTCTCAGCTGGCCCCAGCATTAGGACTTGTGGTTTGCATGATTATCCTCTGGTCTATCATCTTTGATCTGGGTTATTATTTTCTCAGTCTCTTTGATTCAGGAGTGTCCCAGCCCCGCCCCCATCAAACAACACCACGCGACAATGGGCAACCTCCCTCCCCACCAGAGGATGCTGCAATTGCAAGCTCTTAAGGCCCTTCTTCTGCAATGTGGCCTAAAATTAAAACAAAAAGACCTCCATAGCTTTTGGGATGAAACTCTTGTTTTAGCCCCATGGATTCTTATCCTTCTTGCCATAATTGCCGGCCTTAAAGACTCCACTGTGGAGAACGTCATTTCTGCCCATAACAAACGCTATAAGGAGGATCCTAAACTGGCTCTTCAAAGTTCGTTCCTCCCAGCCCCCTCTTACGGTAACTCAGATGAGGAGGAAGTCAAACTTTTACATTACAATAGACAACCACCACAACCCCCTCCTGCTACAGCCACATTGGCAACCACCCCTCCCCCTCATTACCCTTCCAAGGACCTCCCCCAGCTCAGTCCTGGACACACCCCTTCGCCGCCTTCCCTGTTAACGTAGGGCTCCATAAGGCAGCCCAGGAATCCGGTGTTGATTCTGCTTACTTTGAACAAGTCCTCTTACAATGGGCCATCCCACCTATAGTGACCTGGCTGAATCCCAGGCCCGCCAAAATCTTAGGGATGAAATTCCAATTACCTTGGACATACTCCTTGGCACAGGACCTTATACAGACCCTATATCCTGAGCTCTCGCTTGGCCAATTCAAGCATTTAACCCTTACTTGTAAGGCATGTGCCCCCCTCGCCCCCCTGGGCCCCCTACAGCCTCAAGGAGTCAATCCTAGAGGCCTTACCCCAAATTCTATCTGGCAGATGGATGTTACCCACATACCTTCCTTTGGTAACCTCAAATATGTCCATGTCATTGTGGACACTTACTCTAAGCTTACTTTTGCTGTTGCTCTCTCTGGGGAAAAGGCATCCCATGTCATTATGGCAACAAAAACCGCTATGTTGGTCATGGGTGTGCCCTGGTCAATTAAAACAGACAATGGCCCTGCATACACATCTGCCCAATTCACATCCTTCATGGAATCTTGGGGAATAAAACACTCCCTTGGGATCCCCTACAACCCACAAGGACAGGCCATCGTGGAAAGAACAAACCGGACCCTAAAGGAACTAATTATAAAACAAAAGTCCACTATGTAACCCAAGGACCCCCACTTGGCCCTAGTGGAAGCTCTTTTCACCCTCAATTTTCTCACCTTTGATGAGGCAGGACTCTCCCCAGCCTACAAACATTGGAGATCCCAACCAATCACGGCACCCTTACCCTTAGTCTGCTGGAAAGATCCTCTTACTAATATTTGGAAGGGGCCCCACCCTCTTTTAACACAGGGCCGAGGGTATGCTTGTGTCTTTCCAGAAACTTCACAGATCCCAGTTTGGATTCCTGCCAGAAACGTCTGTTCAGCCACTGACTCAGCGACCAGCCTTGCTAAAGAGGATGATGCCAGACCCCTCAGACTACATACGAGACTTTAAACTTATTTCCCCCCACCAGCCACTGACTCAGCGACCAGCCTTGCTAAAGAAGATGATGCCAGACCCCTCAGACTACATATGGGACTTTAAACTTACCCCCCCCCACCTACCTATAAATTCCTTTCCAACTCCTTTGATTACATTGAGCCACCATTAAGGACACTCAATGCTACTGACTATGACGCTAGGGTGAACTCACCCAGAAACCTGTCCTACCCCAGTCCTCTTCAGGCTCTCTAATTGATTCTCGCATGCTGGGACTGTTCACATGCCACAGAGCCACGCCCACTTGGCCCTTCCATGCCTCCTAGGCAACAGCCTCATATGTATGGTACAATACAGGTCTAGCCCCTAGCCAGACCTCATGCTAAAAGCCATACCAGGCCATACCCCTCGGGTTTTCTCACCAGGATGGCAGCCAGCCCATGACGGGTAAGATTCCATGAGATGGGGCAACCTAAGACAGGCACTGTCACATGTGATGATCCCTTGGGGCCTGGGTTCAACCATGGCTTTCCAAAAGCCATACCAGGCCATCCCCTGGGGTTTTCTCACCTAGGTGGCATTTGGCCCATGACGGGTAAGGCTCCATGAGATGGAACAACCTAAGACAGGCACTGTCACGTATGATGATCCCTTGGGGCCTGGGTTCAACAATGGCTTGGCAATAAACCATACCTCTCAGGGTTGCCAATAATAAAAACAAAAAGGAGGATATGTATGGCACAATACAGGCCTGGTCCTAGCCAGACCGCATGGCAGAAGACAACAGGAAGTGGCTTCTGTAAAATGGCGTTTTCTTGCAGGCTGGATGTGACAACAGTTACAGCCCCATGCTCGCGAGAAGCCTACTATGAGATGTCCTGTCCAGAGACAAGCTGTCATTGGTCACCAAAAGGGGACCACCCCATACAAGGATTAACAGCCCCTTAAAACCCATGTGCACTTCCTGAATAAACGAGTTTGTGGATTCTCGCTCCGCTCTCACCCAACTCCCGGAGTCTGTGTCGTGACTCCGTGCTGCTCACCCCAATTCGGCAGAGACCCTATCGTCCCTCCTGAGCTGGCCTTGGGGGGGACCCCAACATATCTCCTGTTGCTTTTGGTCCAAGATGTAATTGCTTACTTACTCAGTATGCATTTCTGCTATTGCTATCTGCCATGAGGATGAAGCTGCAAACTGAGCCTGTGCCAAAGCCATATCCTTCAGCATCCCAAACTGTAACCTAAACAAGCCTTCCTTCTAAGCGATCTCAGGTACTTCACTGTAATACTGCAGAATTGACTATTATGTCAGTCCTGTCATCACAGTAAGTTAATAGCCTCTACTTTATCACCCTGTTTCTGCATCTGTGATCATAAAAATGCTCATTTATCAATATAAGTCTTTGGGAGTCCTTTTTTGGTCTATTTTACTAGTGGCTTGCAACCAGTGGATTCCAAAGGCAGAGTGAGGGTCTCTAGCAGTCAAGGTTGTATGTATGGTGGCTTCCATAAAATCAAGTAGTGGAGCTTCTACTCAACCAATTTTATGAGGTTTTCTTTCCAGGGGATTAGGGAACATTGGGCAGATGTTTATGGCATCCTCATGTACTTTCCGAAGCACTACCCTCATTTGAATGTTTAATTCTCTCATGAGGCATGGATCAAATTGATGAGTTCATTCCAGGGCACATCTGTGGTATGCTGGAAAATTCTTAACAACAGGTTCTTGGAACAAGAGATTGCCCTGAATTGTAGTGTTTATTAGTTATTAATATTCCCATCCACAGCAATCTCAAGCTGTCTATGATATCATTGAATGTGCAGTTGGGAAACAGTAGTGCATCACTGATTAGCAGTTACACTGTAAACATGCAATACATAGAAATAACCTCACAAGGATGGATAATAGTAAAATGTGCAGAAATAATTAGGAAGTGATTGAGTTTAGCATTTTTATTATCTCTGATTTTAATAAAATTTATGTGGGTGTAAGTTTATATTATTATATCACTTAAGGAGTTTAACAACAGCCTGTGAAATTTCTGAAGACTTAACAGTCAGGTCTGGCCAGCTGACCCCAGAGTGGCTGTTACACTTGCTTCTTTGATTTAGCCAAGTTTTTCTTTGACAGCATCTACACTTACAGACAATAAACCATGATAATTCCCTCCCTTCCCCATTGCCCTTCAGAACTCCACTCTCCATCATATCCCCTCCCTCTCTCCATTAGTCTCTCTTTTAATTTGATGTCATCATCTTTTTCTTATTATGAGGGTCTTGGGAAGGTATCATGGATATCGAGGCCAATTTATGTCTGGACAATTGCTTTGTAAGGAGTCGTACCCTTCCTTTGGCTCTTACATTCTTTCTGCCACCTCTTCTGCAATGTACCCTGAGCCTTGGAGGGTGTGATAGAGATGTTTCAGTGCTGGACACTCCTCCATCCCTTCTGCTCAGCCTTTTGGGTCATCCCAGTGGTCATTGCCATCTGAAAAGAGAAGCTTCTCTAACCAGAAGTGAGAGTAGCATTAATATATGAATATGAACATTGAGTATAGTGATTTCAGGGCAGTTTGGTGGGAATAATATATACATTTAGACAAATAAGAGCAGGCTTTATACCCCTAAGGTGCATGACCTCCCCTGCCATAGTCTTTTGATTAGGTTTTTCAGTAACAGGCATGTATTCCCTCCCATAGAGTGGGTCTTCAGTCCTATTAGAGAGCAGTTGGTTTCCCCCAGAGCAGACATGCTGCTATTGCACCCATTTGGTCATCTGGCCTGTCTGGCCAAACATGAGGTTTCCAGTGTCCACTGTTTTCACCACTGATGATTTCTGTCTCCCCTACGGCTGCATGCAATGCAGCTTTTTCCAGCTTTCAGTTGGCTGGTCTACAGGGAGAAGGGTTATTGTCACTTCTATGCTTCTGCATCACCACCCTCCACCAGGAGAGAAGCCCCTTCAGAATTACTTTTGGAAAGCTGGTTTCATTTAATAGAAACACTCAAAAAGCAAAGGCAGTTGTGGCTTCTACAGCATACCACCTGGACAAGTGTCCAGATTCTTTTAGGCAGGTGTTGGCAGCCATACTGTATTCCATAGCTATAGCTCAGTCCAGTAGTTCTCCCTCAACACAGAACAAGGAAACCATACAATAGAGGTTCAATAATTCCACCTCAGAATTCAACCTCAAGCAGATGTAATCTGTTTCCATTGTGTTAAGCATCACTTATTTATCCTGGTCTATACATGGCAATGGGAGGGGAAAAAATTGACTTTATATTAGTAATAAGAGCTTTTCACATAACTCTTGCTTTATGAGTACATTTTCAGGGCCATTTATTGAGGTAAAGCTGTGTTTGGTAATACATTCATTTGTTCATTCTTTGTATATTTGTTAGGTTCTTTATGCTTATGGAGTGTAATATCAGTTATAAATTTTCAAAGCAAACTAGTCTCTCTGTCCTGAAGGTCACCATCCAGTAGACTATGTATATGTGTATGGATTTAAGGAATTTGTAGAAAAAAGTGTATTTAAATCATTATGTAACCTTCTGATTAAATTCTTCTGCAATGCTGGAGATTGAATCCAGGGTCTCACATATTCTAGGCAAATGCTCTACAACCCCATGCCATATAATTTATATTTTTTGGGGGGGTGTTGCATCCTTTAATTCACCAACTACTACTGAGTTCTGAGCTCTGTGGTGATTCAAATTTAAATGGACCATAGCCTCAGGTATTTTTGGTTAAGCTTCATACTTAGTTTTCAGCAGGTGGAGCCCTGCTAGAGATGTGTCATTGGGAATTGACCTTGAGTCCAGCCCTAAAGTATGTTCAGCTTTGGCTTATTTGTGCTGGGGCAGACAATAGTATCTCTGCTGTGGATGTATGATGACATAAGCCAGCTTCTTCTGTCATGATGAAGCTTCCCCTGGAATCTAGAAGCCTGAAATGAACTGATTTCTCCCATAAGCTGCTTCTGGTCAGATGTTTGTTCCGGCAATGAGAAGGTAACTGCAACAAGATCCATAATCCATAAATTTTGAAACGCCAAGTATATTCCATTTCCTTCTCAGGTGCTGGGTCACTATATTTTTGTGACTCTTGTCTGTAGCATCTTGTTCTTTTTCTCTACTGGGTGGTAGTCTCATTTACCTTACACATACATGGCCCAGAAAGGATGCCCTGGCCTCATCTGCAACATTGAAACTCTCCGCATCTTCTATTATGTTGACTTCTCTCCCCCTCAATGCTAACCCTTGAAGGGCGAGGATCTCACCTCAGTTTAGTCAGCTAAGGTCAGAGATGAGATAAGACACACTGTCCAGAGGATGACTACTTAGGACAATAGAAGGCAAAGACAAGAATTCCCCAGAGGGAACTGTGTGTAGATGTGTGTTTAGTTTGAAAGATGGTGGGAAAAGGTCTCAAGAGTATTGAGCTATGTACCCAATCAGAAGTCAGATAGCCTATGCCTTTGGCCCAACTCCATCATTTGCTACTTGTAGACCTTAAAAAGTACCTATTCTTTAAAAAGCCACGATTTACCTCATCAGGGAATTAAAGTTTTCTAAAGTGCTATGAAAACAGGTATTTTAGGGTCCTTTATGTATAGAATCATATAATCTGCAATTTGATCTCTTTCTTTCCAATTTGTATCTTTATGTGTGTCTCTTGCCTTAGTGCTATAGCTAAGACTTCCAGTACTATATTAAATAAAAGTGGGCCAGTGGACACCCTTGTCTTGTTCCTGATTTTAGTGGAAAAACTTGAAGTGTTTCCCCATTTAGTATTATGTTGGCTATAGGTTTTCATAAATAACTTTTATTATGTTGAGATAAGTTCCTTCTATTCCCAGTTTCTTTAGGACTTTTACCATGAAGGGATGTTGGATTTTGTCAAATGCTTTCTCTACATCTATTGAGATGATCATGTGATTTTTTTCCTTCAGTACATTTATACAGTATATTACATTTATTGATTTGTATATGTTGAACCATCCCTGCATCTCTGGGATAAAACCTACTTGGTGGGGGTTAATGATTTTTTGACATATTCTTGTATTCTGTTTGCTAATATTTTGTTGAGAATATTTGTACCCATGTTCATGAGGGAGATTGGTCTGTAATTTTCTTTTTTTGTTCTGTCTTTGGTTTTGGTTCTTTTAGATATAAGAACTTTATGGAGTATATGTTCTTAAAGTATGAACTCATGATTTTCTGAATTTCTTTGGTATCTTTTGTAATGGAGCCCTTGTCATCTCCAATTTTGTTAATTTTTGTCTCTTTTTCTTATGGTCAGATTTGCTTAGGGTTTATCAATCTTGTTTATCTTTTCAAAGAACCAACTCTTTGTTTCATTAATTCTTTGTAATTTTTTTGGTTTGTATTTCATTAATTACTGCCCTAGTCCTTATTATTTCTTCTTGTTTACTGATTTTTGGTTTGCCTTGTTCTTCTTTTTCCCAGGCCTTAAGGTGAACATTAAGTTATTTACTTGGCACCTTTCTAATTACTTAATATAATCACTGAAAGCTATAAATTTCCCTCTTTGGCCTGCCTTCACTGTGACCCAAAGGTTTTGGTATGTTGTGTTACCATGATCATTTGATTCTATGAATTTTTTATTTACTTTTTGATTTCTTCAATTACCTGGTCATCATTCAGTTGTGTACTATTTAGTTTCCATGGTTTTGTATATGCTCTAAGTTTTTCTTATTGCTGATTTATAGTTTAATCTTATTGTGATCAGATAGAGTACAAGGAATTATTTCAATTTTCATGTATTTGTTAATATTTGCTTAGTATCCTAATATATGATCTATTTTAGTGAATGTTCCATGTGCTGTTGAGAAGAATGTGCATTCTGTAGCATTTGGATGGAATGTTCTGTAGACATCTTTTAGGTCCATTTGTTCTATGGCATCATTCAATCCAGATGTCTCTTTTTTGCTAGGATGGCCTTCCAATTGATGAAAGTGGGGTACTAAAGTCACCAACTAGAATTGTGCTTAGTGTTATCTGTGACCTTAAGTGTAATAGTGTTTTTATTTTTGATGAAATTGGAAACACCCATGTTTTGTGCAAATATGGGTAGAATTGTAACATCTTCCTGTTGAATTGCTCCTTTGATCAATATAAAGTGACCTTATTATCTTTCCTAACTAATGTTGGTTTGAAGTCTATCCTGTCAGATATTAAGATAGCAGCATCTTCTTGTTTTCTAGGCCTATTTGTTTGAAATACCATCTGCCATTCTTTTATCCATAGATAGTGTCTGTCTTTTAGGGAAAGGTGAGTTTCTTGGAAGCAACAAATAAAAGGATCCTGCCTTTTAATCCAGTCTGCAAGCCTGTGTCTTATGGTTGGGGCATTGAGGCCATTGATATTAGGAGTTATTATTGAAAGGTATGTATTTATTCTTGCCATTCTTGTTTTGTAGTGCTTCATATTTTTCCTTTACTCTCTTGTGTTACCTATTATTTTAGTATGGTTTGTTTTCCTGTTTGCTCATGTGTATGTGTTTTCTTTTCTCTTCAGCATAAAAGATCCCTTCAAGTATTTTCTGTAGAGCTGGCTTAGTGGGCATATATTACTTTAGCCTGTTTTTGTTGTGGAATGTTATTTCTCCATCAATTTGGATGAATAACTTTGCTGCATAAAGTAATTTTGGTTGACAGTTATCTTTCAGAATTTGGAATACATCATTCCATGCCCTTCTGGCTTTTAAACTCTGTGTTGAGTAATTATCTGCTGTTATCTTGATGGGCTTGCTTTATAAGTGACTTGCTATTTCCTCTCTAACTACTTTCAATATATAATCTTTGGTTTGTGTGTTTAGTAGTTTAATTATAATATGGCAGGGAGAGGATATTTCCTGGTTTTGTCTGTTTGGTATTCTAAAGGCTTCTTGTATATGTATTGGCATCCCTTTCCCAATTTGGGGAGAATTTTCCTCTATGATTTTGTTGAAAACACCTACTATGCCTTTAGAATGAAATGCTTCTCCTTATACTATACCTTGATTTCTTATGTTTGATCTCTTCATGGTGTCCTGATTGTCCTGAAATTCCCATTCATGCCTTCCTATTAGTTTGTCTTTCTCTTTATTGGACTGTATTAGATCTGCCACCGGGTCTTCTAGTTTAGACATTCTGTTCTCTCCTTCATCCTTTCTGTTGGTGAAACTTTCTACAGGGTTTGACTTACTGTGTTCTTCCTTACTAGTATTTCTAATTGGTTTTTCTTTAGTATTTCTATTTCCTTATTCATGTATTGACCTCCTCATTAAATTAAGTTGGTTTCCTATATTCTCCTTCAGGAGTTTGTTTTCTTCTTTAATTCCTTTGATTTCTTCTTTGATTTCTTTGAACATAGTTATAATCATTCTTTTGAAATCTTTGTCAGCCATTTCATCTAAATCAGTCTCACTGGAGGTCATTTCTCATAGATTTATATTTTTTGCTAAAGTTATATTGTCTTGATTTTTTTTGTGTGTTTCTTATATTATAATGTAGACTTTTTTTGAATCTTGGGTTAATTTGATGCTTGGGTTTTCTAATTATCTGCAGTATTCTTAGACATGTAAATCTGATGTTATACATCTGTAAGGTAGGAGCTTATGGTGTCAGGTGTGGCTCTTATATGACTTCCAAAGTAACAGTAGAAGTGACAGTAGGTTTTGTGTTTGCCTGCTATGCAAATATTCTAGTAGGCTGGGTGGAATACAATACAGGCAAATTCTGAAATTCAACTAAGCAATGTACACATTCAATCAAAACTAGCATGAAGTATTTATTTAAGAGTGAATATTAAAACAAACAGATAATATAATAAAGTCAAAGTTTCTAAGGGTGTGTGTTGCCCCACACCCTTAATCCTGTCAACTGGAAAGCTGTGATTTCTGGTCTGTAAAGGGTTCCAGGTTAGCCTGGGGCTAATTGAGACTCTGCTCCCAAGAACGACAGAGGAAGACAAAGTCACTATAAATCAGGAAGCAACAAAGGACCACCCCAAAATACAGCTTATTTAAGAATGGCAAAGCTGACCATCAATCAAATTTGACACACAACCTGCCCTGACATGGAAGGTGTGATTAGCACTTCCAATGCAATACTATATACCAGGCTTTGTGGCAAGTGTAGCCACAAAAGCCACTTTGTACCTGGTGTAAATAGGCCCTTTGGGATGGCTTTGGTCTCACCAATGCTGTGTGCTTGCGTGGGCCCCTCTTTACTGTGCTGTCCACTTGGCTAGGCTGGCTGGGTCAGTAGATTTGCTGCTCTGATTGCCCATGCTGGGTGCTGTGTAGCTGAGTTCTCTTCCTCAGGTCTCCAGTGGTTTCTGGTGCTGGAGTTTGGGTGAGGGGAGGCTGTGGAGGGTGCCTGAAGTTATACTGGAGCTGCAGAACTGGTCCCTGTGATCATCCTCCTCACAAGCAGCTCAGCTGGTGCCTGCTGTCTTCTCCTTCAGGTTTCTTGAGATTGTGAGGAAGCTGATGTGAGTGGAATAATCCCTGTACCTGTGCCTGAAGCTCAGGCAGTGCCTAGCAGCCTCATGGACCAGCACTGAGTAAGAGCTGATTGTGGCTGGTTCTGTGGTTTCTAGAAGCTTTGGGTGTGTCCTGCTTCTCTGATGTAGTCAATAATTGCTTATACACCTTCACTTTTTGGTAGAAGAGTATATTTTGCTGTTTTTCTGCTTACTTCCCTCCTAGGCTGCTTTGGCATGGCTACTATGCTGCCATGTTACCTGGAAGTCTCAAGATATTTCTAAATTTTTTTTGGTTTTTATGTGTGTTTTGTGTGTGTGTGTGTGTGTGTGGGTGGGTGGGTGGGTGGGTGTGGGGGGGGAGAATGGGCATGACAGAGTTTCTTGCTACTGCAAATAAATACCCATATGGCTTTATGTGAGTGTTTGGGAAATTGAGCCTCAGTCGGCTGACTTTGCAAGCAAGTGCCTTTACCCAAGGAGACATCTCTGCAGCCCCAGAGGGGTTTGAAGTGAATGCTCATCATCTTCATTTACCTGGATCTGCAATGCTGCTGGTCTCTATTTTTCTTGATGGTGCAGTGTGTTGGGGGAAAGAATAATGGTGAAGTGGAAATGATCAGAGTTGTAGTCAGGGTCTGAGGACACTAAACACTGCTTATGGGAAGAGCTGTAGCCTGTCTGCTTTGAACCATGTGATATCAGATATTTCTGGACAAGTGTTCTTGTGGAGGAACACAGTGCACATCCACCTGCAACTCAACTAATGTTAAATGGAACCTCCTGTGACTTAGAAATTGTGATCCCTGTGGGGTTAGATAGGGCTTGGCCCTCTCTGCCTGCCCCTGTGGTGATGGCATGGATGGTGTTACAGAACAAGGCAAGGGGTGCTGTGGTGTTTTGAATGTACAATCCCCCTCCATCAGCTCATGGATTTAAGTAAATAATCCCCATCTGGGGCTACTGTTTAGGAAAGTTGTGTAACTTTTAGGAGGTGGAAACTTGCTCTGTCACTGGAGACAGGTCTTGAGGTTTTATACCCAGTTCTTCTTGCTTGTGCTATCTTCTGAGAGAGGGAGCGAGCGAGAGCGAGAGTATGGGCTTTCTGCTCCAGTCTTCCGTGCTTTCCCCACCATGAAGAAACTTCCTCTTAAAGCTGTAAGCCAAATTAAACCTTTTTCCTTCCATAACCTGCTTCTGGTTGGGTATTTTGTCCAACCAACCAAAATATAACTGGCATAGATGCCCAGCACTGAGCCAGGTATCTTGCAGGCATGACAGATACCTGGGGTGGTGTGATGGGGAAGAGCAGCTGGAGGGAGGAAAAGGGCCTTAGGATAGGAGACTGGAGACTTCATGTGGAATTCTCACTGTGGGGTGGTCTTTGTGATTCTCTGAATCTGTTTTATAACTGATAAAAGGGTCTAGTAACAAGTTCTTCATAGTGGCCTCTGTAAGGACACCTTAACCTGGTCGTTGGTACAAGGGACTCGCTGGAGAAAGGAGCAGTAAGGACTCATCATCTTTGAGATAAGATCTTGGCCAAACCTCCCAACCCTGTTACAATTCTCTTGTTTTCTGAAGACCTGTGGTCCAAGAAGGTCATGCTCAATGGTCAGCTGAAAGAAAGCATTGCCTCTGGTCTATTGTCCGTGGCTGGCTGGCATTGATTTCATTCTCTTCCAAATGTATTTCTTTTTCTCCCCTGTTGACAGAAAGGGATTTGTATTTGCAGACCTGAAAAGATTCTTCATCCAACCCTTCTAGTGGTCAGGCAAGCAAAGGCATGAGATGTGACAATTAAAGGCAAGGTGTTGAAGGTGGAAGAATTGAGCTTAACAACGAGTCAAAAAGAAATCAGCCTCATGGTTGGCTCTACTGAAGTTTAGACAAGCCTGAATGGAGAATGTTGGGTACCTGGAACTTACCAGGTAACCTCAGACAGGTCCTAGAGTAGGACGGTCAGGGACAGTACTGAGCTACATCTGTGTCCCCAAGGGTTGAGTCAGTAATGAGTTATGGGGCAGAGGGACCCATGTCATTCATCTGCTCTGCTTGTTTCTGTCATGCTTTGGTAAAGAAGTTCTGGGAGAAGGGGCTGGAGAGAAGGCTTAGCAGTTAAGCGCTTGCCTGTGAAGCCTAAGGACCCCAGTTTGAGCCTCGATTTTCCAGGACCCATGTAAGCCAGATGCACAAGGGGGCGCTTCATCTGGAGTTCGTTTGCAGTGGCTGGAGGCCCTGGTGTGCCCATTCTCTCTTGTGATCTCTCTCTTTCTACCTGCCTATTTCTGTATTTCTAGATCTCTCTCTCAAATAAATAAATAAAATAAAATAAAATAAAGAAGTTCTGGGAGACTATGAATAAAATGCAGGTCATACAAAGCATGTGAGGAAAGCTATTCTTTCATAGGACACCTCAATGAATTCTGTTGGTGCTCTTTCCCTAGTAGGTGTTAGAAATGTCTAGCAGTAGAGTAGATCTGCTAGTATCTTTTAAAACACAATTGTGAGTAAATACTTGGAAGTATTTCCCTTTACTTTCTAAAAGCCAAGTGAAAAGAAAGGCCCAGCATCTATGGATCCATAACCATTAGCATTTCTAAGGAAATGTCTATCCTTTACCACATCCGATCACTATCCAAGCTCCACGCATAACTCAACAGTTCCTACAGTACTTAAGCATGGGTGGCAGGCACTTTGACCTTGGGGAATGCATCTGTTTCCAAATAAGCTTTAGGATC
The DNA here is from genome assembly GCA_036365145.1 of Orientallactaga sibirica. NCBI lineage: Eukaryota > Metazoa > Chordata > Mammalia > Rodentia > Dipodidae > Orientallactaga > Orientallactaga sibirica. The sequence goes on along the minus strand of JAEOAD010002854.1, from coordinate 106,726 downwards.
TTGTTGAATTGTCTCTTGAAAATATGATGAGGGAATTTTTCATCTCTCTCCACAAATGAGCAAACAGATTCAACATTTCCTATTGTATTTTAAGGAACTATACCCCTCAGAACCACTGGTGATCAAATTAGAGACAATTCAGTGTTTGTTTGCAAAAGCTTGTTGCCTACATACTTCTGTTTAGTGAGTCAAGGTACACAGGGCACTTAAATTGGAGCTTATCTTAAGATAACCTCAGTGACAGTGGCTACCCACATCATGACAATTATCTTCATTCAAAGACCAGAGAGGCTTAAATTTGCAAAGGTCAGTCTTATCTTTTGTTCATCATTGTTTGTTCTTCCTGATGGATCCAATGTGTAGTTGATTTCTTCCCATGGCAGGTTGCCTATCACTAGCAATATGTCACACACATATATATATACACACAAAAAATTTAGAAAATTAACTCCAACCATTGCTCTATTGCCCTGAATGATGTGGTTTAGAAACATCTCTACAACCTGTAAAGATTTAGGATTTAGAATAAGTTCAATGGGCAACTTAAATCTTCTAAGTTTTCCAAATTACTATTTAACACTCACTGAGGTCTATGAAGAATTTGTGAACATGTGTAGTGGTGTTCATTTTGTATGGTCAACCAGGTGGAAATAGGCTGTTAGAAATGTGCTAAACACTTGGACAATAATCTAGTTGTACACTGAGGGGAGCTAACACACCAAGGTAACCCTTGTAAAACCAGGGGTCAGTTTTGTGAGTGTACAAGTGTTCCCTCTGCTGGTCACTCTGGCAAAAAACACAGCTAGTTTACAGCAACTATTTTCCCTCTATTCCAAGAGCATTTCAGCTTGTACATTTTTTTTTTTTCACTTAAAATGCTCTAAAGAGAACAAAAAGTTAAAAATTTTACACATAACATTTTACATTATTTTTAAAATTCTGGTAGTATATTTGTGCCAATGAAATGAGGTAAAGGTGTGAACTGATAAAATGTCATAGTATTTTAGAACTCAGGATTGTTTAATTATTTAGCTTCATCCCCTTTATTTTAGAGTAAAGAAAACCAAGGTTCTAAAATATTAACATCTACTGTTTAAAAAACACATTGGGAATTGGGGAGAGGAAGCTTGTAAAGCATTGAGGTTTACTTTCTAGAGGAGGTGTTATATTTGAATTTTTCTTTTTCCTCTTAAGCAGTGATCATTTCACAAAGCAATCCCATCAATACTAATTTACACTATTTGTGTAGCTATGTTTTTCAGGGTCAATTCATATAGAAGCCAATTGCCAAAGTCAGAAAGTGGAAGAGAATATCAGAGAGTGAGACATGAGGAAAATTGATCTCAGACCTTTGCAAGACTAAGGAGACCCCACACACACACACACCCACCAGTGAAAATGGTTAGAACTTGTTCTAATTTGGAAGATCACAGATTAATAGGACTGTGGTACACCAAGCATAGCCTGAGAATTGAAAGGATAAAATATTTATTTTTAGAGGCCTATAGATCAGCAGGAAAATATACATAGTCATCTCATCTAAAAATGACCAGGCTGCATTTTTTCAGGTCCTTGGAAAAGAAAACCATGATGTAAAGTGTGGGGAGGCAAAGCAGGCTTTCTTGTCAGCTTCCAGGCCAGCATCCTCAGTGGGACTTCCAAAGCAGTAATAAGACCCAGTGTAGATTCAAAAGAGGCAGCTATGGGACGAATACTAGGCACAAGAAAGACAGGAATTTGGCTCATATTCATTCTATAGTGTATGGTGGGTTTTATCAAAGAGGTCAGGCAACCTCTGTGTTTTCCACACTGCGATGTAACTACTCCCCAGCCTCACTTTAAACACCACTTTTATACCAAGTTTTCTTTTTCCATCTAAGAGGCTTGGATAATGAACTGTTTGCCAGATGAATGCTCTCCCATGAACCTTGTCCTCTTCACTCCTTTTAATATATCATCAAGAAGACCACACTGACATCTAGGTCAAATAATTAGGCAGAGAAAAAATAAAACTCAAGATTTAAAACCTCAGAAAGTCTTCCTTCTCTTCTTTAAGATGATTTGCTTTGACTCAGCTGATAAGATTATAAAAACTAGGCAGGGAAAATCCAGGCTTCTATACACTATGACCCAATGTTTCACTAATGAGACAAGACTGGAGACACTCATAATGTACTGACTTTATTTTATAGGTAATGCTAACTACAGGCTGTATGGTTGGTGTATTTTTTTTGAGGGGGGAGCAAGTAACAGATGAGAAGGGCATCAATGCTGGCTACAGATTCTTGGAGAAGAGCAGTAATAATGAATAGTACAGGGAAGAGACATTAAAACTGCATTATAGTATCCATGCAGTAACTAAGGTGCTACCAATGAGAACACGCAAGAGAAACCATTAAGAAACTGTTTAAGAAATCAGACAGAGGCATAATAAATTTTAGAAATATTTTCATCAAAATACAAAGTAAAGTTATAAAAGAAGTAAAACTTTAAAAAACATTAATTCTTATCTGTGTGATTTCTAGTTTTCTCAAAATCCTGACAACAAGGCAGTGCCAGAGAAAGGAGGCTTTGATACATATATACAACCACCACCCTATGTGATATTCGGTTAAATATCTCAGAGCAAAGGACCCAGAGGACATGGTGATGCAGGCTTGATCTGCACTGAGAACTGAGATCAGAGTTGAGAAGGCACCAGATTCCACACTGACACATGCCCTTGTCTTCCTGTCACGAGGGCAGGCTGCACTTAGGGACTCACAGAGTCTTCCGCTGGAGAAATAGCTCTGCCTCTTACCTTTTGAGAATGGCCTTACAGAGGAAGAGTGAAGGAAAGGGACAGAAGGAGGATCCTGGAGTATTAATCTCTCCTAAAGACCATTTTCATCTTATCAATGGAGAAAGAGCAAGTACGCAATGACAATTTCTGAAATAGTTATGTAAGTAACTGAAGCAATCACTCACTCACATGCGCTTTGCAAATTCATAGACATGTTGGTAAGAATCAGTGGTGACATTCCCAATCATAATAGTTCTAACAGGCTAAGGGTAAGACCCAATGTGACTCAGGAAACCAGATGCCAACTTTGAAGGTGGAGTACTGAGGTGAATATAAATATCATTGTCTTTTCCATAGACTGGGCCTTCTCATTTTCTTTCCTTGAAAATTCTATGCTAATGTTGACCAGACAGTCCTCCTCTGTCACTCATTCCCACTTTATCTGAAAAGCACAATGAAAACAATATTCTCCCTGCAAAAAGGTTTTAGCTATTATTGGTTTAATCAAGCCATTGAGAGGGCTAATTCAATGGGACCCCCAAATCTCAAAGCCTCCAGAGTGTTCAAAGTAATTTTTGTTTCTTTTTCTTTCTTTTTTTTTGGTTACTGCTAGAGATCTTGAACCTGAGAGAATTAACATTAAGTAACTTAAATGAAAGGAAAGATCAATTACAACCAAATGACTATTATCAATAGCTTTCTCTTTGAATGATTCCAGTATCCAGTCAAATTTCATTTGGCGTAAGGCTAGTAGAAATAATAGGGACAGGTTTGTTTTGGAGAACTTAGAAAGATATAAAGTGGAAAAGTAGAGGAAATGAATTTACCACAATTTTTCATACCTGAAAAGTTCCTCAGAACAGGCAGCTGATAGCATGGCTCTGGAGTCCATTTAGAACTTTTAATTAAAATCCTTTCTGGGATAAGATTTCTTCTTGGTTCTTTCTTTAAATATGTTTTATAGAACCAGTAGTAATTGAGAAATCAGAGAAGGGGAAACATATTTTGTTTTGTTTTAGCAGTTCTTTTTAATAACATGAGTGTTGCAGTCAGGTTCGCATTGCTGGCAGAAATCACCAGACCAAGAGCAGCTTTTGGAAAAAAAACAAAAAAGGTTTATTTTGGTTTACAAACTGAAGGGGAAGCTCCATAATGGTGGGGGAAAATGATGGCATGAGCAGAGGGTGGACATCACCCCCTGGTCAACATGAGGTGGACAATAGCAACAGGAGAGTGTGCCAAACACTGGCAAGGGATACTGGCTATAACACCCATAAGCCCGCCCCCAACAATACACTGCTTCCAAGAGGTGTTAATTCCCAAATTTCCATCAGTTGGAAACCTAGCATTCAGAATACCTAAGCTTATGGGGGAACACCTGAATCAAACAACTACAATGGGAATAAAAAACTTTCATTTCTATTTCTAATAGGGAAAGGGAAAAAGTGAAGTATATGTTTTCCTTCTAGAATTCCTCTCTCAGGCCCTGTTCATCATCTTTGGAGAAGCTTGGCACCAACCTTCATGCTCTTACTGTTCCCAGTACAATATTCTCTTCGCTAGGCTCTGCCTTATCCCATATTTCTTGTCACAGAATGGAGCACTAACTGACCCCAAAGGACATAAAAACCACATTCCCTGGAGAAGAGCAGCCATGGGGGGGGGGGGCTTTACCACTGGTAATCATTGCAAAAAAAAAAATCTTTTTTTATGAGAAAGCAAAAGAGAAAGGAGAGAGGGACAGAGAATTGGCACTCCAAGTCCTTTTGGCACTGCAATCAAACTCCAAACACCTGTGCAACCTTGTATGTGTATGCCACCTTGTGCATCTGGCTTATGTGGGTTCTGAGGAGTTGAACCTGGGTCTTTAGGCTTTGCAGGCAAGCAGCTTAACTGCTAATCCATGTCTCCAGCCCCAGAAAAATGACCTTTTATTGGAAGATCAAAGGAAGATAAAACTCAGTCAGATTTTAGATGCAATGTCTATGGTCAAGAAGTCAGTGTTCAAGTACGTGCCCTCCCACCCCAATAAAAAAGGGGCACACATTATCAGTCTGGTTCTTACAGTTAGTTGATCATAATTCAACCCAGGAGGATACTGTTCCTAATGCAGAAGTGATGGAAACAGCAGAACTGAGCATATAGCTCGTTGGTAAAGCATTTTTCTTATGTGTATCAGGCCTTAGGTTCAATCCCCAGCACATACCTGAAATCCCAAAGCACAAGGTGGCACAGGCCTCTGGAGGTTGTTTGAGGTCGTTTGCAGTGCTGGGGGCCCAGGCACATCTATTCTCTCCCCCCTCCCTTTCTCTGCATTTTTCTCTCTGTCAAATATGTAAATAAAAATAAAAACCACTCAAGAGTTAAAAAAAACATACTTTCTACCAATAAAATGAAGAAATAGTCTTTCTGCTGAGATTTGGGATTTGGGGAGATGGAGATATGAGGATCCCTGAGGCTTTCTGGCTAGCTAGTCTAGACAAATAAGTAAGCTCTAGGTACAGTGCAATCCCCTGTCTCAAAAAGTAAAGTGGGTGGCTGGAGAGATGGGTTAGCTGTTAAGGCGCCTGCCTCCTAAGCCTAAGAACACTGGTTCCAATCTCCAGCTTCCAATCTCCAGCGTTCCAATCTCCAGGTCCCACATTTAGCCAGATGCAAAGTGACACAAGGGTGCAATGCCGCACTTGCCCACAAGGGGGAGCACACATCTGGATTTTGTTCACAGCAGCCAAGAGACTGCTGGCGCGCCCATTCTTTATCTGTCTCCCTCTACCCTCTCTCTCTGTCTGTCTCTCTAAAAATAAAAAACAATTAAAATAAAAAGTAAAGTGGGGCATGGCTGAGGAAGACACCTGGTGTTGATCTTTACCCACAACTCATGCATGCACACATACATACATACATACATGGACATCATATGCATGCAAAAATAGATTATAGATAGATGACAGATAGATGACATAGATAGATAGATAGATAGATAGATAGATAGATAGATAGATGATAGATGATAGATAGATGATGGAAGATAAGCACTTCATGTATGGATGGAACATTGTATACTTACAAAAGCTAAATAACCACACAATATTCAGCTAACACATAAACAAATGAATATTTAGCCACCAGATTCTGGACATTCTTCTAAGTGCCTTACATATGTTACTTTGTTTTAATGCATAGATGGAAAAGGTCCTTCATTCCACTTATGGAAGAAGTTAATCTAAACCACCATAGGTTGTATGATTAATAAGCACTGTGTGGTTTAATGTTGAACCTACCTAATACCAAAGCCAGTGTCTGTTGCTGCATATCACACTATCCTTCATCAGCTGGCAATTTTCAGTAGTGTACACAGTGGAATATTTAAAACCCTACTAGTGTAAAATGTAGTTTCTTTATTGCTGATTGCTGATGCAAGCAAATGTTATAATATGCATAGGCAAAGATGTATTTTTCTAATTGCATTTATAAATATTTATAACAGAATGTCTTCTTGTAATACCTCTCTTCCTTATAATTTACAGATTTTATATTAAAGAGATGTGAAGCCAGAAATATTTTTCAATCAAACTGTATTTCCAAACACAAACATGTTCATCATCTTGATTCACTAAAGGTTTGAATAAAACAAGGTACATTTTTAAAGAAATTTCCATTGTAAGTGGTTTTTAATTTGTTTGTTTGTTTGTTTATTTATTTATTTATTTATTTGAACATAACAGACAGAAAGAGAAAGAGGCAGATAGAGAGATAGAGAGAGAGAGAAGAGAGAGAGAGAAAATGGGCATGCCAGGGCCTCCAGCCACTGTAAATGAACTCCAGACATATGTGCCACCTTGTGCATCTGGCTTACGTGGGTACTGGGGAATTGAGCCTCAAATCAGGATCCTTAGGCTTCACAGGCAAGTACTTAACTGCTAAGCCATCTCTCCAGCCTTTTTTTATTTTTATTTTTTGTTTATTTATTTATTTAAGAGCAACAGACACAAAGAGAAAGAGGCAGCGAGAGAGAGAGAGAATGGTAAGTCTTCCTTTTAAAGAAAGTAAGCATCAACAAATCTTAGATTTTGTCTCACAGATGAAATTTGAGGGAGTGGCGGTATAAACATATTTTAACACTAAAATATTTTTAAAGGTGTCAGTTTTACCAGTCTTATTGAGATTACTAGTGTTGTCCATCAGATATTCTGTTCACTTCCTGATCATATAGTGAGCTTTATTTTCCTCATCCTTTTTGAAGTTAGGCATATGTGACTTCCATTGACCAATAAACATAAGCAGAAGTAGAAATTGTCACTCTCATGTAGAAGCTAGATGACATCATGCCAACCATATTTTCCCGTGGCCAAGGTTGAGGTCATGGAGGGAGAGTATCTTTAGCATGAATTTCTGAGCAGGTATGATAAGCAGAGTCTGACCCTTTAGTATATGATTTTGTTGAGACGCTGATATTTGGGATCATTTGTTATTATAGCATAACCTGGCATATCCTGTTTATGGGTTATAACAATGATTTCTGTTTCAGCATTTCCCTTCACACTTGAAATGGAAATGTAGCTTTTACATGGACATAATCATAGTATACATATACTTTTTGTTCTGAACTTTTGAAATATTATGTTGTAAATATTTCCATAGCTTTTAAATGGGCAGTGTATTTGTTATTTTACTAGTTTATTGTACCAACATGTAATCTATTTATAAACTTTATTATTTATTTCCATTTTTATACTGCAAATAACACAACTCTGAATTATCTTTGCAAGTATAGCTTCACTTGTTCAAAAATACTTTCTAGGGCTGGAGAGATGGCTTAGTGGTTAAGACACTTGTCTACAAAGCCAAAGGACCCAGGTTTGATTCCCCAAGACCCACATAAGCCAGATGAGAGCACATGTCTGGAGTTCTTTTGCAGTGGCTGGAGGCCATAGCATGCCCATTCTTTCTCTCCCTCTGTATCTTTTTCTCCCTCTCTCTCAAATAAATAAATAAAAATACTATAAAAGTCACTCGAGAGTTATAAATATTTTCTAGCAATAAAAGAAAGCTTTGTAGTCAGGTATTTTACAGTAAATTGGCACAAGAATTTAAGTACTACTGAAAGTAAGGAAACCTTTCCATGCTTTTACCCTTTTTTGTCATCCTTTAAAATTGTAATTAACTATGCATAATTATATACTTAATTTGAAAGATGATGTTCAGAATATTCTCTCCCAAAAATATTCTTCTGAGATAAAACCAAGTCACGCTTTAAACAAGACACTAGTTTAAAAAAATAATCAGGGATGGAGAGATGGCTTAGCAGTTAAGGTGCTTGCCTGTGAAGTTTAAGGACCCAGGTTCGACTTACCAGTACCCACATAAGCCAGATGCACAAGGTGGCATAGGTGTCTGGAGTCTGCTTGCAGTGGCTAGAGGTTCTGGCATGCCCATTCTCTCTCTCTCTATCTAATAAATAAAATAATCAAACAACCCCAAACTTTTTGAACCAAATGTGGTGGTACAATTCTGGACTATCAATGGTGGGAGAAAATGTGGTTGGGAGGGCAGCCTGTACCATCGTGGGGAATCCAAACTGAGTGAGTGAGAGAAAGAAAAAGTTACTTGGCTATAGAATTTTTTATTTACTATAAATTGCTTAATGTTATACAAGTTAGTGTCCTAAAGATAGATTAGTCATTCTGGCTGGGACTACATTAGCAGTATTTTCCTTTCAAGCTAAATAAGAGAAGAATATTTCTATAAAATCTTTTGTTGGTGGTAAGCATGTCTACATTATATTAATCCTTAGAAAAATCAGACTGGTCACCCTGCCAAGAAACAAACAAAAAAACCTCTGCTTTCTTCACTTAACATTGATCATCTTGATGAAAAAGCAATTTTATTTCTTCTAATGCATAGGCTATATATTTGAGATTGTCTTCCACTTTTATACCCCTAGTATTTCATATATGTCTAACACTGCTTCCCAAGGCACTCAAAGTGCTTCTTAGATATTAGCCCATAAATACTCTATAGAATGATGGAGTCAGCACTTTACACAAACATTTGAGATGTTCAGCGAAACCATTTATGACATTTTTTCCCTACTGCTAGGGTTTCTTCTTTCCTTCTCTTTTCTTTCATATCTCATCCTTCATTTTAAATTTTCCCATTTTAAATTTTAAATTTCAGTGACTAAGATACCAAAGGAACACCCTGATGGCATAAGTGTGGTCTGCACAGAGAGGTGGGGCCTGAGTTTATGAATAGCATTATAGAGAAGACCCTGCATGACACTGCCTGATCAGTGCTTGCAGGACAGCTTGAAAACTGGTCACACTGGGTGTCACATTGGCCAAATGATCTTTCTTACAACAGATCTTACTTCTAATGTTAAATTAGTCACCCCTTTCCCCCCCATTCTCAATGAATGTTTGGGGCAATTAGATGAATAATGTTTGTGAAAGTACTTTGAAATTGGCCAGATGCATGCAGAGCACATCAATCTAATAAAATATAATTGACAATAATATTAAACATTGCACTACTGCAGAAGAAACACAAAAATATAAAATCATTTTTCTAAGTGAGAAATTGTGCAGCTGATGATAAGAAGAGCATGTAGTAGAACAGCCTATTATTTTGAGAAATAGACATTTTGTGCTGAAAAGCAGTTTTCCTAAATAAAAACTGTGTCTTTTAGAGACTCAGTTACAAATTAGTTTTGTACCAAATTAGTTCCTCCCATCAGCTTCAAGGTGCAGGATTTACCACTAGCAGACCCAAGTTCAAATCTTGCATTACTCCTTTGTGACTTGAAGATAAAATATTCCATCCTTCTGAGTCTGCTTCTTGAACAAAATAAGAGTATGAGTAACCCAACATCCTGAGGCTTGACATAAAATTGTCCATTGGAAAGATTTCATAAATTAAACAACACTAGAGCGTGGGAAGGGCTGTGAGGAGAATAGTAAGGAGATCAATAAGGGGCATCAAAAAGAAGGAATTAATCCAGATTTCTACAGCATGGCAGGGTGACTATTGATCCATCACCAACCTGTGATATTTTTTTCAAAATGACCAAAGAGTTAAAATATATGTCCACTGCATATATGATATCACCACATATAAGTGATGAATATTCAAAAAGTCAATGACTTTGCATTAACATCTTGTACCCCCTGAAAGATGTAGAAATATGTATCAATAGAATAAACAGCCCCTAACAACCTCCATCTCCATAAACTCAAAGCATGGTTTAAAATGATCATGGTCTATGATTCAAGAACCATTTCTAGATGAAAAGGAATCTGAACACCATCAAATGTTGGTATTAAGAAGAGGAAGGGTGAATCCCTGAATGCTTGTAAGCATATAAGGGTCAAGCTCTCCTTTGTTTGCAAGTGAGGACTCTAAGATGGGAAGAGGCCTGGCCTTTGATACTCCATAGTCTGACCAGACTCCAGTCCAACAACTCAGCTGGGGACTTCTGTGCCCAGCCTCACCCTGAGCCTCTTCCACTTCTGAGTCACATGCGTCATGCAGCCCCCTCCTTATCCTGGCATGCCCAGTGCAGCTCTGACATCACCAATGATCCCTAAGTCTTAGGGCCAATGCCTCTCCAGACTCTCTTCTTGGGCGTTGGTGTTCCCACACTTGCCTGGTTTCTCCTAGCTTTCTTGTCATATCTGATTTTCCTCCTCCCCCCGTCTTTTCCCTCTATCTATTGTCAAACAGTGTGTCTATATTCATTTCACACTTACTTAGAGCTTAGTCCATGCTAGGCTGTGCCCTAAGAGCTTTCTCATGATAGCCCTATAAACTAGGTGCATATACACTTAGGGAAACTGAGGCACAGGAAGGCCAAATAACCGAGTGTACTGTTCCTGCTGTGACTGAGGTTATGAGTTATGCCCATGGCCTTCCTGGCTCCTGATTCCACTTTTTCCCATGAGCTACCAACACAGACTAGGAGCAAGATAGCTTCTTTTCTGTTAGCTAGTCAGCTAGGGACTGGCCCACAGAAACACGGATGCCACCTTGTCTGCCTTGGTAAGCCGAGAACTCAAGTCTGATGCAGTTTCATCAAAGCAACAACTCTTCAGCAACAGCTTCCTATTTCTTCCTCTTTTTTGTGAGCTTGGCCTCCATGGGTGAGCCCTTCCTTGAGCCCATGTTCTTCTTGAGCCCACCAACTAGTTAGGTTTCTCTCTATCCACCTGAGCCTGATGATGAGGCTCATTCTAGTTGGATGTGTGATTCTTGGACACCCATGTGTGAGCCCCTTCTCTTCCTGCCTTCTTTCCTGGAGAGATGACTTTCCCTAGATGAGGGAGATTTTCCCAGTCTCCCCACCCACTTTCCAGCAGGATGGGAAGGGAGAATTTCTTTTGGCTTGGGTACTCTCCTGCTTTACTTTCTCACTTATCATAACTCTCCCTCAAATAAATTTCATTATTTACCCATTCTCAATTCTTTGCTAATGTGGATAAGAACTCCAGAGTTGAGAGCTGCTGGCATGGGTGTTGTGAATTTATCACAGGTACCAGAAATGTAATGCAACCCAAAGTGAACGCCTCATCTTTCCATCCCAGCCTTGCTTCCCATGTGCCTTCTTATCTCAGGCATGCAACACTGCCAAACCTGCTTACAGCTCTGGGGCTCCGCTTCCTCATCTTTGCAATGAATGGGTTGAAGTAAATGATTGCCACCGCCTTCTGAACCTGCACATTCTTTAATTTTGTAAACCTCCTGTCCTTTGCAGTATCTCCAGATTTTACTTCCTCTCCTTTTAAGCATCTCTTTGTCAATTCTGTCAGCATGGGATGCAAGTTAAAGGTGAGATCCCACCTCATAATGTGCACTGAGGAGAGGAATAAATGAAGAAAGGCAGTTTGTACTTCACAGGAGAGGTCATTGGCCCAAGTGTCCAAACAGAAGCTAGAAGGTAGAAGCCCCAAGCTGAGCCCATTGGCAAACCTGAGGCCTGCCAGCCCTCTGACTGGTCATCCCTAACAATCACTGTGTCTGTATTTTTATACCATAAATGCCAGCCTCATCTAGAGCCTTGGTCAGTGCAGGCCTTTGCCCTCATGACTGCTCACTCACCTCCTTCAGTGCTGGCTGGTTTTCTTGTCTTGACATTTCCTCCACTATTAATCTGTGTGAAAGTCTGATCTGACAACAGTTTGGTCTTACTAAAAGTCTCTAGTAGTGGGCCTTGGGAGTGGCAGACTACACCTTCACATCAGGCCGGTGGGAACCTGCCCCATGCCCTATACCCTTACTTCCCACTTTGAGCTACATTCCAGGAGTGATCATAGAACTTATGGATCCTGCACACTGGATTCTGTGCACCGATGTCCATACCAGGTCCTCAGGTGACCTGCTTTCTATTTGTGTGATACATTTTTACTGACTGTTAGAAATTCAGCTCAGCTTATACTCCTTTTGAGGAACCTCTCATCTGGTTTCTTTAATTCATACACTTCCTCCTCTTCTCCTACTTCTATTCCTCACGGTATTTCTGTTACTGCCTATAACTACTGCGTTGTCAGTGTTGCTTAATGCTCGGTCTCTCATTCAGAGCATGGGGTTTTTCAGGGTTTGGACAGTGCAGGTCAATCCCTGCACACCCCACCTTATACACAGAGGTCCACAGTAAAGGTTTTATTGAGTAGGTGATGAAGGGTCACTACTTGGAAAAAGCACAAATACAAGGACTTCTCTTCTTCTTCTTCTCCTTCTTCTTCTTCTTCTTCTTCTTCTTCTTCTTCTTTTTTTTTTTTTTGTTTTTCGAGGTAGGGTCTCACTCTAGCCCAGACTGACCTGCTGGAATTCACTCTGTATTCTTAGGGTGTCCTCGAACTCATGTTGATCCTCCTACCTCTGCCTCCCAAGTGCTGGGATTAAGGCATGTGCCACCACACCCCGCAAATGCAAGGACTTCTATACATTGCATCCCAAGACTTTCTGTGAGGCAGAGAAATGTGGTTTCCCCAAGGGATAAATTAGATCCTAATAGAGTCTTTAAATGTTCAATAATAATAATATAACTACTGTGTCAGCTCTCCCTTATTTGGTATTTAGGGACAGGATTGGAAAATGGAATTCTGATTATAGCTGATAATTCTGTGTAGGTGAGTAACTAGTGGTCTCAGGCTTATAAAAACAGAATGAGAAGTCAGGCATGGTGGCGCACGCCTTTAATCCCAGCACTCAGGAAGCAGAGGTAGGAGAATTGCCGTGAGTTCAAGGCCACCCTGAGAATACAGAGTGAATTCCAGGTCAGCCTGAGCTAGAGTGAGATTCTACCTCAAAAAAAAAATAGAATGAGAATCCTGGTGTGGTGACACACACCTTTAATTCCAGCACTCGGGAGGCAGAGATAGGAGGATCACCATGATTTCAAGGCCATCTTGAGAGTGCATATCGAATTTCAGGTAAGCTTGGGATAAAGTGAGACCTTATCTCAAAAAAAAAAAAAAAAAAAAACAAACAAACAAACAAACAAAAAAACCACAGAATGAGAAAAATAACTAACCTTGACCTTTTATAGTAGACAATAACATATTCTTTGTATTTTATAAGATGAACTATTTGCCATGATACAAAAACAGAGTACAGACATTAGAGAACTTCTAAACTCTCAGATTCTCAGAGCTTAGCCTCTGGGTTTTTTGTGCATTATGCAACTCTGAGCAGAACCTCAACTCTTTCCCTTGTCTCCCTCATCACCCCTCACCCACCCTACTGCAACATACCCTAAAGGTCAGGCCTCTGTTCACACACATGGGATGGCAGTGACCATTTTACTGAAGATGGTGAGCCTTCTCCCCTGAGCAAGGTCTTGTCTTATTCAAACCTATTTCTATAGTGTTAAGCCAAGGAGTTTGGCCCATTAGACTTAAGTATTGCTTGTAGAAATGATGAATGACTAAAGAAAAAAAAATAAAAGTCAGAATGAGTAAAACTTGAATATAGTGTGAAAATAAGTTTAGAGAATTAAACAACATCAAAATCAGAATGCCTGGGGCAGGGCTTTACTCCAACTTCCTTGTAATACACATGACAAAACATAGGCTCAGAGGGGTTTGTCCAAGGTCATACTGATGGCCGTCAGTTAATTCTATTTAAAGAGTAATGATAGATAATTTAGGACTTAATCCACTTCTTCCCCTTCCCTCCCTGCCACTGCTCAATTCTCAATGAGAAGAAAGGTAGATAGGAGTTTTTTCATCATTCCACTAATACTAATTGAGCATATATCACATGCCAGGTCCTCTTGTAGGTATAAGAATAGATAGCAAAAGGGAAAACTCCTATCCTTGTGGAGAATACATATTTTGGAAAAAAAAGCGACATTCAATATGGACCCATAAATACATATGTAAGTAGAGGGTGGTCAGTGACATTCCCATCATAAGAAAGGCAGAGTACTGAGGCCTGAAAATACCTGGTAGCGTGACCTATGAGGCCACAGTAAAGTCTTGCAGGTAGCAGGAGTACTCAGAGGATTAGTACATGAGCTAAATCAAGATTAAGGGGAAATCCCCAAGTCAAGAATGCGTCAGGCATGTTTGAATAGCTGGAAGCCCAAAGTGTGCAAGAAGAGCAGTGAAAGTCAGAGTCAGAGAGAGAAAGAGGGAGGGGTCAGCCAGGCTATGTGGCTCTCTTTGGGCATGGTAAGCAGCCTGATGAGATGAGAAGCCATTGCTGGAGCCAGTGAGTGAATTGTAAGTTCATCAGGGTAAGGCTAACTGCCATGTTGTAAGCAGATAGTGGGGGAAGGGCCAGAGCAGAGACCCACTTCAGAGACATTGGTGTTAACCCAAGAAAGAGAAGATGGACAGGGCAGTTACTATGGGTCTTTGAGGGGCAGCCACTAGTAGGATCAGGAATTCTATATTAACGAGTTTGAAATATCTATTAGACATGTACAAAATCACAAATTACAAATCTAGCATGCACTTGAATAAACTTTGGAGTTCAGGAGAAAGAACAGAACTAATTATAAATGTAGGAGTCACTGGCCTAGAAAAGACATTTAAGACCGATTGAAAATCACCAAGGTTTAGAACAGATTAATAAGAGGCCCAAGACCTAGAAGTGGGGCTTTCCTGTAGTTAGAGGAATGAGAAAAAAAACAAACAGTGAGGTGGGAGAGAATAAGGAGAGAGGTGTCTTAGGAGCAAGTAGAGAAAGTATGTGATAGAGACAGAGGCCAACTGTGTGAGCCAAATGTGTTGACAGATTACCCAAGAGGGTTGAATGAGAACTGGATTTGTGCTTAGCAATGAGGATACTTGGTGTATGTCAAGATGTGGAAGCAACAAAAATAAATAAGAGAGAAGGGGTGGTTCCACAAGAGCAAATTCCCTTCCCCAGAGTGCGCCTTTGGCCAGCCCTACAGTCTTCCTCGATTTCCATGCAGGGTATGCTAAAGAAAAGGCGGTCACTTGACCCCTTGTTATTCAGACTGGCCTAAGAAGCATCCACATCTTCTGGGGTTTCATAGACAGCCACACTTTCAGATCCACGCAGACCTCCAGGATCAACGCCTGCATTTTAACAATCATGAGATTGTGGGGCTGGTGGCGTGTGCGGGAAGCTCATCTGGGCTTGGATGTCCAGTGGTACCCAGTACCTCGTCCATTGAATGGGATCAGCTCCGGGACCCTCCTGGAGCCTGCGGTAGTGCCGGGGACTTTGGACTGAGCTCCATTCCTAGTGGCTGCCTGGAGGCTCGAGCTGCGTGGCCGCTGACTTCCACTTCCATTCTTCTGATTATTGGTTGTTGTTGTTGTTGTTTGTTGTTGTTTTAACTTAAGATTTTGTAAGGCCAGTGTGGATGGGGAATACTTTCCCTGTAGATCTGTTCTTGCTGGCTCAGTTATAAAAATTAAAAGAAAAAATATAGGAAGATTGTCAATGATTTTCAACTCAGAACACATATGCTGGTGTTTACATGGAGTATTTTTTTTTCATACCTCCGGTTCCAATTTCTATAAAAAATTCTTTTATTGAACATAAAAAATAATCTACGTTGTAGTTAGATTTCCTTTAAGTATGACATAATATTCTTCATCTATCTGTGTCAGTGTCGTACTTTTTTTTCTGTATTTTTTTCTACAGATGGAGTTTCTTTGTACTGTTCAGTAATGACACTAAAGTCCAGAGCTCACGTGATCCTCCTGCCTCATTTTCTTGAGTAGCTGGGACTGTAGGCCTATGTGACTTCTCTCTCTTGATAATAAGGCTCAAGTTGATGTATAGTTCACTTAATTACTGTATTGTGATGGTTAATGTTCATGATCAACTTGATTGAATTTAGAAACACTTCGGGCGTGTCTGCGAAGGTGTTTTCAGAGAGCATTAACAGAGGCAGCAAGATTCCTGCTAAATGCGGTGACACCATTTCAAGGGCTGGAGTCCTAGACTGAATAAACAGTAGAAAATGGGTGGAAAGCCAGCATTCATATCTTTACTTGTCTGTTTCTGAGTGAAAACTCACAACCAGCCACTTCAACAATGCAATAGCCATGAGCCCTTCCTACCACATCTTCCCCAACATGACAGACTTCATTCTTCAGGACCATGAGCCAAAAGAACCTCTATTCTCTTAAGTTGTTTTTTGTTCAATATTTTGTCACAACAAGGACAGTAACTAATACACATGTATTCGGATTCATTCATCACTTTATATCAATTATTTTACACATTTTATTTTAGTGTTATAATCTAATTGTTTTTGTTTTACCAGCTTGTACCAATTTTTTGCTTAATAACTCATATATTTGTTTTTAGGTTATACATTTTAATTTATGGTTTTCATGGTAAAGAACCTGAAATAAAGTTTCTAATTATCTATTGGTATACAAATTAATATAATGATAAACAAGTGTTTGCTATAGGAGATGCTACTATAAGAACATCAGAATTTCTCATAGGAAGTAGATAAATGTTAATGAAAATAAGATATTTAATTCAAATCAACAAACATATTTAATTTTTGTCTGGAAAATGTATTTTAAAATTATTTCTTGTGTCAGGTGTGGAAAATTTAATTCATTTTTAATAATCAAAAACTACTCAGAAGTGAAGAACAGTTCTAAAGATTCTTGGATCAAAGAAAAAATACATATTTAAACCTAGATTTATATGAAGGAAACCACATTATATTTTACCTTTCTTTTTCTGCATTAACTTCTGCTGTTTTCCTTTCTTTTTGAATCTCCCTCTCTTCCATATTTCCCTTTTGTTTTTATAGTCTACATATAAACACATATTTATATTTAAATCTGGATACCACAAATGCAAGAACACATGTGAGATTTATCTTCCTGATTCTAGTTGATTTCATTATCATGATGATGTCTAATTCTACCTCCTTTTTTTTTTTTTTTTTAACAAATGACACAGTTTCATTCTTCTTTATGGCCAAACAAGACTCTATCATATATATAATGTTACATGTTCTTTATCCATTCACCTGCTTATGGGTACCTAGGCTGGTTCCATGACTCTGCTACTGCGCATGGTACAGCTATGAACAAGGACATGTGAGTATATCTATAGTATGGCTACTTAGATTCCTGTGAGTGTATGCCAAAAAGAAGTGTAGGTGGGTAATATACTAGTTCTACTTTTTTAAAAAAACAAGTTTTTAAAAATTTTTTTCATTATTTTATTTATTTTTGGAGAGAGACACAGAGCGAGACAGACAGAGAGGGAGAGGGAGACAGATAGAGATGGGCGCACTGCATCTGGCTAAATGTGGGACCTGGAGATTGGAACCAGGTTCTTAGGCTGAGCAGGCAGGCGCCTTAACCACTAAGCCATCTCTCCAGCCCCCCAAAACAAGTTTTTTTAATATTCATTTTTATTGATTTATTTGAGAGAAAGAGGCAGATATATAGAGAGAATGGGTGCACCAGGGCCTCCAGCCACTGCAGACATAGCACCACCTTGTGCATCTAGCTTACGTGGGCACTGGGGAATCAGACCTACATCCTTTGGCTTTGCAGGAAAGGGCCTTAACCACTAAGCCATCTCTCCAGCCCAGTAGTTCTACTTTTAACTTTTTGAGGTAGTTTTGCATGATTCCTAGAGATTATATACAAGTTTATAGCCCTACTGGCAGTGAATAAAGGTTCCTCTCTCTCCATATCTTCACCAGCATTTGTTGATTTCTTGATGATAGCCATGCTGACTGGAGTGAGATGGAATCTCGTTGTAGTTTTAATTTGCATTTTCCTGATGGCTAAAGATGTTAAACTTTTTTCAGGTATTTATTAGTCATTTGTATTTCTTTTGAGAACTATCAGTTCAATTCATTTGACAATTTCTTGATGGAATAATATTTAATTTTTAAAGTTCTTTTATCATGGCAAAGATTCTCTCCCATTCTGCAGGCTATCTCTGCTAACTGTTTCCTGCTGGCCAGAGTTCAGTTCTTTAGCTCCCACCCCCTCCCCCATATAAATAAAGCCAGACACAAAAACTGACATTGACATCTGGTGTTTGTTTGTGGCAGCAAGAGCCCCTGTTGCGTGCGCGCGCGCATACACACACACACACACACACACACACAAAATGAATAAGTTTTAAATGTATTTTTATTTATTTATTTGAGAAAGAGAGAGAGAGAGAATGGGCACTCCAGGGCCTCTAGCCACTGCAAAAGAACTCCAGATGCATGTGCCACCTTGTGAATCTAGCTTACGTGGGACCTGGAGAATCGAACCTGGGTCCTTAGGCTTCACAGGAAAGTACCTTAACCACAAAGCCATCTCTCCAGCCCTGAATAAATAATTTTTAAAAGAACTATAAACAGGTAGTATGAAAAAATTAAAAGATATATTATTATCTGCTTGCAAATGAATAAATTTAATAAATAAGTGACTGTTTTACAGGCATGGTGGTGCATGCCTTTAACTCCAGCATTCAAGAAGTTGAGGTAAGATCACTTGTAAGTTTGAGGCCAGCCTGAGTCTGCAGAATGAATTCCAGATCAGCCTGTGCTAAAGCAAGCTTCTACCTTGAAAGAAAACATTTGTATATATGACTGAAAGAATCACAATATAATATATATACATATAATTCTCTGGAAATTTTTTTAAAATTCAAGTAAATTCATATGACTGAATGAATCACTATATATATATTTCTCTGGAATTTTTTTTTAAATTCAAATAAACGGGTAAGAGCTTATTCAAAATGAAAAACTAAAATTGCTGAGAGAAAGAATAGAAAATCTGAACAGATTATTTACTGCAACAAAGACCAGAAAAATTGGTATATATGGAATATTATATATAACCTCCATGCTAAGCAAATGGGCAATATTTGACTAAATACAGACAGAAACTGACACAACAATTTAATATCTAGAAAATTAAATATGTAAATGTGTAACTCTGATTTTCACACACAAAATCACATAAATTAAACTTTGTTTATTGTAACATGTTTTAAAATATGAAAATATAGGAACCCTGATAATTGTACTAATACTCCATCCATTTAGTATATTCTCAGTGTATTCACAGTATCCAAGGGAATACTGTAAAGTGGAAAAACACTTGTACAAGTTCAGAATACGGGGATAATGACTGTGCACAGGAGACAGTAGAAAGAAAGGTCAATGTGTACATTTGTCTATCAACTGCCTGCTGGAGCACATAAACATACCCAGAAGTGTGAGCACACACCTCAATGAAGTAGAATGCCATAAAACAATTATTTATGATTTGTGAATCCATATACATTACAGAATTATAAAAATTATAAAAGCATAGAGGATGCTTTCCAATTTAAGACAAAGCCCCCACAATAAACTTATTATTAATATTAGTTGTGCACAGAGCTGTGGACACAACATATTTGTGATGTAGTTCCTACCACTTCCTTTTGTATGTGTGATGTTGGACAAATTGTTGAATTTCTGATTCTGGTTTTTGTTTTGTGCTTTGATTCTGAAAACTGTGTGGTGATGATGCATACTTCATTCATTAATAGCCAGTTACTAGCATTTAATTTGTAAAGATTCTTAAGAAAAAGTGGGGTTGGCAGGATGACTTAGCAGTTAAGGCATTTGCCTGAAAAGCCAAAGGACCCAGCTTCAATTCCCTAGGACCTACATAAGCATAAGCCAGATGCTCAAGGTGGCACATGTGTCTGGCATTTGTCTGCAGTGGCTGGAGGCACTGGCATACCCATTCTTTCTTTCTGTCTCTCTCTTTCTCTCTTTCTCCCTCTCAAATAAATAAATAAATAAATAAAACTTAAAAAAAAGAAAATGTGGAGGACCTTCTGGTACAAAGTAAAGATCCAGTAAATGACAGTTTTTATAAAAGATGTGACTGCTGTTCTTAACTATGTTTATCTTCATTATTCATTCTTACCTAGAAATGACTAGTGATGTCAGAAGTTATGAGTTTAATTGAAATCTAATGAGGAAACTAGTATGAGCAAGATCCTCATAGTGGTGCAGGTGCTTCAATAAAGGAGTCATTTAGCAAACACACTTTGTCAGTTAATTAATGAAACAGCTGGTGAATATTTACATACAAGTCACCACAAATTTAACTTAAATAATACCCATGTTGTGTCTTGACATTATGAAGTTAGATTGATAATTCTTGTTTGCTAAAAGTCAAGAACTTTCTTGTAATACTGAAGATATTTTTTAATTCTTCCAAGGACTGTTGACTTTAAAACTTGAGACTGAAATGCCTGTTATATGATGATATATTTTAAAAGAATTTCATAATAAATACAATGTATCTATTCACTGCACACAAATGAGAAATCTGGAACCTGTAACAGTCATACAGACCTAGTTTAGCCATCAACCCCATGATACTTAACTTTCTGTGACCTCATGGGTCTACTTTCACATGACTATAGGATTGTGGAAATTTTCTTAAAATGAGCAACACAGATTAAGCAAAAATAACATTGCCAAAATTCAGCTACCAAGGCATTTCTCTAAAGGAGTTATAAGCTTATATGCACATAATAACCTGTACATGACAGCTTATAGCAGCTTTACTCATGACTGACAAACTATGAAAGCGAGGGAGATGCCCTTCATGTGAGGGAATAAAGTATGGTACACATGCACAGTGGGACATCATCCATTTTCAAATCATGAAAACAAGTAGAGAAATTTAAGTGCCTATGACAAGTGAATGAAACCCATATGAAAAGGCTACATATGTATGACTCAATTACATGATATTTTGAAAGCATACAGCTATGGAGACAGTAAAAGAGATCAATAGTTACAAAGGTTGGGAGAGGGGAGAAAGAAGAAAGGTGGTTATACAGAATCTTAGAGCAATGAAGCTACTCTAATCCGGTAATGATGGGTATCTGTCCTGATAAATTTGTCCAGATGAATAGAATGTCTAAGACCACAAACAAACCCTGAAGTAAAGTATAGATTCTGGGTGTGTGTTTATATTGTGGTAAGGATGTTGATCTTTTGGGAGTCTGTAGGGGGCAGAGGAGGTAAAAGGTTACAATTTTTGTGACCCTGAAATTGGTCTAAAAGAACCTTATGCTGCCCAAATTGCATGTTTCAAGTAAAAAATAAATCTGAAGATTCGCTTTGGCAGCCAGTGCAAAATCATGATATTCCTTGACAAGCAAATCCCTGGCTCAAAAATCCAAAACCCAAACAAAACACTTAATGGCAGATGGGTGGACTTTCATAATGTGGGCCTTGCTCATCTATAGATCTTTCTGTCTTTATGCTCAGCCTGCCAGCCTCATCCACCTCGTTTACTTCACAGAACTGCTTGCTGCTTCCTCTGTAAGCCTTGTCTTTGTGGCTTCTGAGTTCTCTCAGTGTTCCTTTGTCCTGGATCATTTACTCACCCTCTTTTGTAAAAAAAATATTTTATTTCTTTATTTATTTGAGAGAGAGAGAGAAAGAAGCAGAGAGAGAGAATGGGCATGCCAGGGCCTCCAGCCACTGCAGACAAACTCCAGATGTATGAGCCCCCTTGTGCATCTGGCTTATGTAGGTCCTGGGGAATTGAACCAGGGTCCTTTGGCTTCTCAGGCAAATGTCTTGACCACTAAGCCATTACCCCAGCCCCATTCACTCACCCTCTTATTCACTGATTCCCACTAATGCTTCTGGCACTAGCTAAAGCCTTATGTGAAATCCCAAGTGGGCTCAATGCAAACTGGAATTATTCTATTTTGTTTTGAGTAGTATTACCACACTAAGTTGCTGGTTTATAGTGCTGTCCCTATAGAATAAGTTCCTTGGAGACAGAAGCCATGCCTTCCTACTTACTGTTTGTTACCATTGCCAGAATAGGAATCAGTATGTACCAAGAATGCAATACCTATATGTTGAAGGAGAGCAAAAGAGGCAAGACAGAGAGAGAGAGAGACCACACATATGAGACAACCAATATTTAGCTTATAGAAGGTATAATTTGGCATTTCAGTAAAATGAAAGATAACTGTATATCTCTTATCATTCACATGGAAAGCTACTGTAAATAGGCACAGAAAGGGACTGTCTTAGACAAATCAAGAATAATATTTGGGGCTGGAGGGATTGCTTAGTTGTTAAGGCTCTGGCCCCCAAAGTCAAAGGACCCACGTAAGCAAAGATCTCTCCCTTCCTCTCCCTCTCTCTCTTTCTCTCACTCAAATAATAAATAAATAAATAAAAATTTAAAAAGAGTAATATTTGTCTACTTGAAGAACCCTACTTACTCTATTCCAAGACTTTGCTAATTTATCTGTGTGATTTCTTCTGTGAGGGCTGCACTCCTCCCCTTGTCCTTGTCTCCTTTGTTCACAGAATTGACCATTTCCCCTCTACTGGATCCAGTTGGGTTTCCTGGAAGGAATCTTAGTATGTATCTCATCTCCCCCAAACATTTTCCAAATAATTATGGTTTTTGAAAGAACAGAAGTAGCAGTCCTAAAGACCTATAACTTATGAGGAGATTTAAGATTTTTTTTTGTTTTTATTTTTTGGCTTTTCAAGATAAGGTCTCACTGTAGCCCAGGCTGACTTGGAATTCACTACATATTCTCAGGGTGGCCTTGAACTCACAGATCTCCTCCTACCTCTGCCTCCCGAGTGCTGGGATTAAAGATGTGCACTACCATGCCCAGCTAAGAATTTTTAATTAAAATGCTTCTTCTGTTACAGGAATACTGTGAGGTCCATGGTTCTCAGATAGAGGCAATTTCACTTCCCCAGGGAACATCAAGGCAGTGTATAGAGACATTTCTGGTTCTCAGAACCCCTAACAGGGTGGCATGGAAGCAAAGGCTAGAGGCCAGACAGGCTGCTAGACACCCTATGACATATAGAACATTTTTTCCCTGCCAAAAAAATCACCTGGTCTAAAATGCAATAGCACCAAGGTCAAGAGACCTTGTATTGAGTCAACAAGATCTGTTCACTGGTGGTTACATCATCCCAAGGAGTTGTCTCGCCTTGTACCTTCCTCCTATATGAATTCCGTAAATCATTTATAATCTGGCAGCTGTTCCAGAAAGGCAGCCTTAATTAACCTAAGAGGTTGTTTCTCTAATGGTGACACAATGAACTGTGGTCTTTTCACTCCATTCTTTTTTTAAAATACATGTAATCAAGGGGTATAACATGATGTTTTAATATCTTGATATACACATATATGTTCCTTATTTCTTCTTTAATTTAGTTTCTTATAATGGGCCTGGATCCAGATGGCTTTATCATAACCATTCAGCACAAGGAGACTGAATATTATTTTTAAGGTGCTGTGCCAAACCTGGGGAATTAAGTATGCAAGTTCTTTTACTAAGATCTGGGAAAGACAGAATGCATAAGCAAATTATTTTTACATATTAGCCCTAAAAAGCAACAGTGAAGGTATATAGGTGACAAAAGCATTAAATGTATAAACCTATTACCAAACGCTTAGCATATACACAGTGCTTATAAAACCTTCACATTCTAAAATCTCCATTATACATCTCCTGAATGCAATGACAACCCAAATCAGGGAAATGGCCCTGAGGACATACCTCAGAAAAAGATAAGATACCAATCCTGAAAACTCCCAGTTCTCTTCCATGCTCAGTGGTGACTCCCTCCAGTGTTGAAAGTGGAAGCTAGATCTCTGCCAACTCTTTCTTATTTCTCATCACTAGAAGAAGCAATTATATCATAGAATTGAATTAGCAACTGAATTAGGGGCCAGAACACATTTTATATGAAAGGATAATAGTTTTAGACAGACTATAAAGTTAATGCAAATAAATTAGGTTAAGAATGAGATAGTAGTGGAATGCAGGTGTAGCTCAATGGTATTGCACTTGCCTAGCATGTATGAGGCCCTGGGTTCAACTCCCATCACAAAAACACTAACACAGCAAGATGACACTGCAGGGAAAAAATAGGGAAGGTAACAATGGGATGATGACAATGCTAATTGTCTTAGGTATAGGAAATACATAATACACTTAAATATGCATTTCTTTGTGTATTAATATATATTACACAAACACACACACATACACACACACACACACTTATATGCATGGAGGCTCAGGCCTCCAAAATGAGTGACTCCATGAATAGGACAGAAACTGCACCACTTTTGGTGGCAGCTTCAGAATTCATGTATTCACTTTCCTTCCATCCTTACATTTTGTTGATTACAAGAGGGTCACAGCTCAGTTATGTGACAGGAGAAGATGTATAGGTCCATCACAAATTTAAGGAATACTAAGGATTTTGTATCCATTTATCTAAAGTGATCATACCACCCATGAAAGAGATTGCTAAATATACAATAAAGAAGATGAATTTTGATGTTAGATAGACAAGGGTTTGTTATCAACCTCTATTATGCCTAGGCAATTAATCTTTCTTGAGTTTGTTTATCTATCAAATAGATACAATTTTTTTGTAACAGGACAGTTAATCCCCAGTACAATAGCTTCCTAGCCCAAATGCAATGACATCAAAGTGCTTAATCATCATAATAACCTACGATGTAGAAATATCTTGCAATGGATATATACTTTACATTTTTGTTTCATAGTAATTTTTACTACTTTTAAAAAAGATTTTATTTATTTATTTATTTATTTATTTATTTATTTATTTATTTATTTGAGACAGAGAGAGGCGGAGAGAGAGAGAAATAGTGAGAATGGGCATGCCAGGGCCTCTAGCCACTGCAAACGAACTCCAGACACATGTGCCACCATGTGCATCTGGCTTATATGGGACCTGGAGAATCGAACCTGGGTCCTTAGGCTTCAAAGGCATGCATCTTAACTGCTAAGCCATCTCTCCAGCCCAATTTAACTACTTTTAAGAGATACTTCCAAAGGTTTTCTTGTAGTCACTTTTAAAGAAATGTATAAAACTTTTGGAAAAAATAAAACAAGAAGCAAATGTTATTGTGAGTCAAAGAACTGTCTTTAAATGCATTACACACAGGAGAATAGAAGATTAAAAATGGGGTTAGTGTCACAATTAAAGTAACACTTCATAAACAGAGTTCTGTAAAAATTAAGGAGCACACTCTCTGCTTTTATATGCACTTCAAGGACCATGACTTTCCCAACTGAGGGGACCTCCCATGCCTCATGTCCCAAACTAACAGAATTCACCCTATGGAAACTTGCCCAGCTTTGAAAAATAGGCAAGCATATCATTCTACAATGGCTGAGCACTCCAAGTAGTGGCAGAAATGCTGCAAAAGTATTTAAGTGTCTCTTTAATGGAAAAACTTAAAATCTAGGTAAGAATACAACTGAAAGTTGCATGCAAACAGAGGATTAGACAAGCTGCTAGGTTAAGGATCTCAGTTAAGGAAGCTCTTGACCCCACGAACTCCCCTGAGAAACAGTCACCTGACATACACAGGTGGGTGTTGCAAATCCTTTATTTGGCTGCCAAATTTTGGCTGATATGTAAAGTTAATTTTTGTCTTAGGGTACATAGCACCAGAGAAGTGCACATGAGATAGATGCCAAGAATTTGAACATGTATGACGATGCAAAGCACAATATAACAGGAAGCTAGTACCAAAGAAAGGGGACCACGCGACTGATGAAACATGAGGCAACTACTGCAGAAAAGTCTAGGAGTCAGGCAGGCAGACAGGCAGCGATGGCTTCCTGCTCCAATGGCATCATAGTGGGGACAGGCAGCTAAGTGCCAGAGATGTGCTTAGAAGGGTACTGTGACACTCTAGTAATGACTTGTACTGAGTATATGGAGTCTTTTTAATCTTCTGAAGAGTACTGTGCAAACTTCTAAATCCTACAATGTGCCAAAAGCATCCAAAAGTTGAAAGTTACTAACAAAGAACAGATCGGAAAGTCTGACAGTCCTGGGTTTTAGTAGTTTGTCACCACTTTTTAGGCAACTTTGGGGACCTTGGGCACATAATTTAATTTTTTCTTATCTGTAAAATGGAGATACTACCCACTTCTAGAGCTATTATGATGTCTAAGTGAGATACCAAAAGTAGGGAATGCATACATTTGACAACATAGCTAGAATACAGTAAATGATAAATAACAATTGTTTGTTTATTAAAACTGTGGCTGCTTAGTAAACATCGTGATTACTGGATTCCTTCCTTGGGGATTATGATTAAACAAATATAAGAACAGGCACTAACCACTTATTTAACTTCTCAATAAATTCCACATCTGAACCCGGTTTAGAAATTAGATAACTTTCTAAATTATAAACTAATTTTATAGGTCAGTATTATTTTTGAAAATATCTTTAAGTAAAACTTTTTATTAAAACCATAGCACAGGAGGGGGAAAATGGCTTAGTGGTTAAGGTGTTTGCCTGCAAAGCCTAAGGACCCAGTTCTATTCCCCAGGACCCATGTAAACCAGATGCACAAGGGGGCACATGCATCTGGAGTTTGTATGCAGTGGCATGCCCATTCTCTCTCTCTCTCTCTCTCTCTCTTCACCCCAAAATAAATAATTTAATTAAATATATTTTTTAAAAAAGTATAGCACAGTGAGATTCTTCTGTGAGATTTCTTTTCATATTGTTACTTTATAGGTTAAAAGTGGAGTCACTGCCCATTTTCTTACAGGAACAGCAACAAACACAGAACTAAGGGATTCTGATCAGACTCCCATGCCTTTCCTATCCATTATATTTTCAGCTGCTTTAGTTTGGCTATTTACTTGCAGTGGGAACATTCAGCAGATGGGCTTTTCTGTCTTTAAGGTAACACACATAGTATGGCCATCAATGATTTATAAATGATATGCTTTATAGTGAAAATGTACATGGATGTGTAGATGTAAATGGATTAGTTAGGATATAACATAAAAATAGCTTTCAGATTCTACCTTTTTGCATTACTTTACAATCTCTCAAAGGAACTGAAGATGTTGATTTTAGAGATTTTTATCTTTCCAATGTTCCACAAAGCCTTCATATCTCTATTTCAGAGACTTTTCACCTCATCATTTAAAAATTAATTATAATAATCACATTACCCATCATGGAGACACCCTGACTTTAATTAACTAAAGAAATATTGGCAAGAGGCTTAATTAAATGACTAATCAGATTTAAGCCAAAGTTAATAAGATGTCATTATAATGTCACAATTCATTACCATGAAATTAAGTGTATTAAGAAACAATTGCATGAGCTTTCAATTTATTTTGCATCATTTATGAAACATAACTTGTGTCAGCACCTCAGAGAACATGAATTCAATTGTTAGAACCCTATCATAATTACATGTACCACAAGGCAGTTTAGAAGTTGGTGCTTCTGACCAAAGAAACAAGACATCTTTCACCATTTATCCCTAGACTCTGGATTTCTGAATTCTATTGCTTTCAATACATCCTACACCAAAAGGGGCTTGCACTTAGTTAAGTCTGTAGAAAACCCAGGTCAGCATTCTCTAAATATTATTTCCTTTGGTTTTTGCTTTCAATTTGCTAATGTGCATTTACTTCTGGGTCCTCCTTAACTATGGATTGCAGTCTGCAGTCCCAATTTTGTTTGCTTGTTTTGAGACCTTTCACTTTGGAGAATGGTCAAAAAGTAATGACAATGATCTAGTTTCTAAGGTTTAAAAAGTACTGTCTAGGTCACTCAGTCAAGCCCTTCAAGCCACAGCTCCCATGTTCCCCCTTAGCTATTACTGGGAAGGCCTAAGAGAGTTATGATCCCCTCAAGAAAATTGGAACTCATCAGGATCCCTGGTCCTTATCTCAGATTATTTCATATTCATCAATTTTATATATCTATCAGTTATAAGTTCTGATGGGATAAATAAGTAAGTACTTATTACCATGTTTTATGGGTTATTTTCCTAGGTATTTCAAGGAAGTAAAAACTATTTTCAAATGTTTTGACCTTCCTTAAAGACTTTATTTTTCGAGGTAAGTGCAACAAACTGACTTTTTTTTTTTTTTTTTTTTTTTATGTGAGAGGCCGAGAGTGAGAAAGAGGGAGAGAGAGAGAATTGTCATGCCAGGGCCTCCAGCCACTGTAATTGAACTTCAGATGTGTGTGCCACCTTGTGTGCATGTGTGGCCTTGTACAGTTGTCTCACCTTTGTGTGTCTGGCTTACGTGGGATCTGGAGAGTCAAACATGGGTCCTTAGGCTTCACAGGCAAGTACCTTAATCACTAAGCCATCTCTCCACCCCTCAAGAGGTTTTTCTAGATCATTCAATTTCACATCTTTTGGAGTTTATAAGATATTTTGTATGTTAGCTGCTGACAAGAACCTTTTAACATTTTTGAGCTTCATGTCCATTCTTTAAAATAAGTCCTTCGAATACTATACTCAGAAAAAGTAACACTACATGTACACACTCTTTGTATACAACTTAAGGAGGTTCATAGAATCCTAAAGCACACCCATAGAATCTTAACTAACCATGTGCTTTAGAACCATTATGGGACTTAGACAACACTTTTCTGAGTCCCTAAGAAGAGTTATAGACATGAGGGGGCGGATAGAATGGAAGAGCCAAAGGAAGGATACCACTCCTTACAAAGCAACTGTCCAGACAGAAATTGGCCTCGATTTCCATGACCTCTCAGTGTCTAGCAATACCTTAAGACCCTCATAATAGGAGAAAAAGATGATGACATCAAAATAAGAGACTAAAGGAGAGAGGGAGGGGTTATGATGGAGAGTGGAGTAGTGAAGGGGAAAGCGAGGGAGGAGAGGGAATTATTATGGTTCATTGTCTATAAGTATAGATGTAGTCAATAAAAAGTTGTACATTAGAAAAGAAGAAAATAAATAAATAAACAATGAAAATATGTGGCTAAGGCTTCTGGGGAAGTGTAAAATATTTGTGATCTTTCCAACATTGCTCTACAACCTTAAATACCCATTCATTTTTGAAATTTATAACATGCCTTCACCGTGCACTCATCTTGATCTATGCTATCATTTCTTAACTTTCCATGGTCTGGCACTCCATTTGTTCACTGAAGTCTGAAGTCTGCATCTATAATTCCCTCGATATTATAATTTGGGGATAAATTCAAAATTTAGACAAAAATACTCAGGCTTCTATGTTCCTTGGCATTCTCAATACATTTCACTTCATTTCAGTTATCAGCTCTGATTGACACTCTCTGACTTACCCATACTTTCAAAACTAAGAAATTTTCCTTCCTAAATAAAGCCACTTATCCTGTTTGACATTCCTTAACTTCTTTGAACTTCTGACTCATAGATATCTCTGCTTTCTCTTACTGTTGCTCCTATCTTCACTCTTTTCATCTTTCCTAGGTTCTATAGTGTATCTGTTATGATATCTTGAGAACACATGAAACATCTTTGACCTTCTTTTCTACTTCAGGCAAAACATCTTGCTTTCTTCTTATCTATACTAGGGCAGAAGGATTGCTAGAGGCAGTTACACAGCCACGTAGATTGGTTCTGTTATGAGTTCATGATCACAAACATTGGCTACATGCTTAATCTGGAACACATGGTTTAATCAATATGAATTAAGAAACTGGGTCGTATGCAGAGAGAGAATCATTGTATGAAGTTTAGGAAAAAAACAGAAGTCTTAATTAATCACCAAAGATAGGGTTTCTATATAAAATACAGGACACCCAATTAAATTTGAATTGCAGATAAATAGTGAATATTTCAGTATATGTAAACCCCAAATATTATAGTATATATATGTATATTAACAAAAATATTGTTTGCTAAAATACAATTTAATTGCATATATCATGTTTATATCTACTAAATCTGGCCACCTCAGTTGCAGAGTAGTAAACTAAGTGGGCTAAGAGAAGTGTGGTAAGGTTTTCCTAAAGAAATAAAGTCTGCAATCTTGCATCACATGCAATTTCACTCTTTACCACCTGCAAAGAAGTGATAAAGATATCTATGCAGACTATGGAAGTCACCAGGGGACAGGGCAGGTGTGACAACTCAAAGGTAACCTGCCTCTGCCTTCATATTATGATCCTGGAGCTTAAATTCCATTAGGATTAGAGTAGCTGGCAAAAATCCCAGAAAGTACTTTAAAAATGATATAGAGATTTTCACCACATACTCTTATCAAGGCACTTCATCATAACAGTGATGGGGGATGCTTTGTTACAGGAAGGCAAAGCCGCTCTCTGGCGATCACAGATAAAGAAGCTTTCCTAGAGGCATTGGGGATTCTGTGAACAGAAAAAGTACATGTGTAGTCATTTATGGCTCAGAGGATATTTCTTGGTGTGTTTTCTGATTCTGTACAAAAAAAGAAAGAAAACAAGTAGGAAGAAATTCTAGATTTTGGCATTTCCTCCTGACTTGGTTTCTCTCTGTATTGACATTCTGGGAAGGGAAGGGAAGGGAAGGGAAGGGAAGGGAAGGGAAGGGAAGGGAAGGGAAGGAAGGGAAGGGAAGGGAAGGAAGGAAGCAAAAAGGAAAAGAAAGGAAAGGAAAGGAAAGGAAAGGAAAGGAAAGAAAGGAAAGGAAAGGAAAGGAAAGGAAAGGAAAGGAAAGGAAAGGAAAGGAAAGGAAAGGAAAGGCTGGCTTGTAGCAGCAAGGATGGTGGTATCTTTGCAGTGGATGGGGCTCCTCTTCTAAGCTAGCCTCACTCTTCTCTCTTCTTCCATTCTCCCAAACCCCCTGCTCTCCCAGCCCTACTGTGCCTTTTCTGTCTACAGTGTGATTGGTCAGAAAGGAGGAAGTACTTACTTTAAAACAGAGACTAAAGCATTTATCATCACAAAAGAAATTTATTCAGCATTGGACATTTCCTTAAAGTAGAACTAATCTTGATACTAGTCTGAAAAATCAGGAGTACCACTTGGTGATACAATGGACCTTGATGGCGATGGGTTGAAGCTGATGAATGACACAGAGGTGGAACTTGTCTATGCAGGACAATTCAGAAGCCACCCTTCTCTGTGCAGACAACTATAGAAAGATTGAAACTGGATAATCCAAAGAGAGGCTACATCCATCAAATTCTACCTAAATTAATAAGGCTTATCCCAGTTAACCTGTGTTGACTTCACTCTCCATTAGAGAATCTGTTGTGAGATAAATTACCCCACTCACTTCAGCCAAACCCCAGCTGAAACCACAGAGGAACTGGGGGAGACAAGCAAGAGTGTAACTTCTATGATGAACCTGACAGCTCCAGGGCGAAGAAGACAGACTCTGAGGACACTCAGCACCTACCAAAGCAGAGATCCAGAAGCTCCTACTTTATTACTGAAGTAGACTTAAAACTCACCCAACAAGGCTCGGGGAACTTTGTGGATGAAGGATCAGAAAGATAGTAAGAGCCACAGGGTGGGACATCATGCCCAGAGTCATTGCCTTCCCTCAACAACTGACTGCTGTTCCCACAAAGCAGGACCCACAAACCCATGGTGAATACCTGCATCCTCACTAGGAGGGCCCCCAGCAGAAGGGGGCCTGGGATGAGGGAAAGGATGGTACCAACTCATGATGTATTCATACTAAGTATGTCCATAATTGATAAAGAAAGAACAAATGGGGAAAAAGGGAGAAAAATCTTTTTGTGCCAGGAAGTCTTTAGCTTCAAATTGAAATACAGGGCACAGGGAAGGTGTTAAACATTCTTAAAGAACTATTACAAAACTATTAATGGTAATAACAAGTCCTATCATAAGCAACACTTGTGGTGTTTATTTTTTCTTGTAAATATGCTAATTTGTTGGGGCATGGGGGATTTTACTCATTCCCTAACTTATAGTTGTTAGGTCCCTCCCTGGTATCCTGGTTACTTTGGGTGAAGGACTTAGTCAGGCAGACAGCATGCCTACACTTATGCCTGCACTGGTAATTGTAAGTACTTCACAAACGCCTTGAGGAAGGTATATTAGCACAGCTGGTCACTACTGCTACCTTAACATGACTCTGGTTCCTGAAGGTGTGACCCTAGAGATGACTTTCAAAAACTCCTCCCAGACTTTCCTTCTAGGTCAGAAAGGGAACACTTCCCTGTGACCCTTGTAGGAAGACTGTTGTGCCTAGTGCAAAAGGGATAATGTCATGATTGGTGTGAACACAGTCCTTCATCTGCACAAAGGTCTACTGTGATTTGTGCCAATGCCTTTTTTTTTTTTTTTTTTTTTTTGGCAGGTTATTTAGCTGCCTTTGTGAGCAGTCCCGATACACTCTCCTGTGCTCTCCTTCTGGTGTTGTGACATTGGACTCAATGGAAGGCTTCTCTTGGGTGTCCTTTTCTTGCCCTGCCTTAGCAGAGCAGACTCACCTGGTAGGACAGAGGAAGAAGCAGCTATGCTGGTGGCAGTGGTGAAGGTGGGGGCGGCAGAGGTGGGGGCTGCAGGAGTTTGCATTAGCAGAGGAGTAGCAACAGTGGCAGCAGCAGTAGTGGAATCAGTGACAGCAGAACTGCAGCCATAGCGTGGGGAGTGACAGCAGCATTAGCAGTAGCAGAGGGGCAAAACACGATGACATCCACCATGGCAGCAGTGCAGAAGCAGTAGCAGCAAGTGGCCACTGAGGACTGCTGGGCAGTGTCCAGGGTCAAAGCACCAAGCAATGGTGAGAGTGATAAAAAGGAAGGAGTAGTTGAGAACTGACACTAAAGGAGGAGAAATGATTGCATAAGTCAAGATTCTCTAGAGGAACAGAACTGATAGAATGAGTGTATATTACAATGGGATTTATTAGACTGGTTTACACAATATGAACTGGACACTCCAACAATGGCTGTCTGCAGGCTGGAGAGGAGAAGCTGAAAACCCAGTAGCTGCTCAGTCCACAAGGCTGGATGCCTCAGCAATCCCAATCCAGTGCTAAAGGTCTGGGGATTCCTAGAGAGTCACTGGTTTTGAGGCCATGTTAGAAGGCTTAATAAACTGGATATCAGTGAAAGATGACAGCAATGGAGGTAGATGCATTCACCAATAAGAGAGCAAGCAGCAGCCTGGCAAATGCACTCTTTTGGTCTTGGAACCTCTTATTACCATTCTA
Source organism: Orientallactaga sibirica (assembly GCA_036365145.1). NCBI lineage: Eukaryota > Metazoa > Chordata > Mammalia > Rodentia > Dipodidae > Orientallactaga > Orientallactaga sibirica. The sequence goes on along the minus strand of JAEOAD010002854.1, from coordinate 73,465 downwards.
AGAGAAGGTCTCCCCCTTCAGGCAGCTCTTTCTGAAAATGTCTTTGCAGAACTGCTCAAGAACTGAGTCTCTTACTAATTCATGACCAGTCAAGAATCATAACAAGGCTGCCATGCTTCAGAGAAACCAGCCGCAGGCCCCCATCATGGGAAGAGTTCATAAGAATTATCAAGCCTTCAGGGCCAAGGGTCTCAGACCTTTTAATCCTGTGAGTTATAACACTGGTTGCTGTCAAGAGCTGGCATCCAGGCCTGGAAGTCACAACACTAGCCACAGCTGAGGGAATCCTGACTTCTTAGGTCTACTCAAGAGTAGAAACACTTGGGACTGGAGGGATGGCTTAGCAGTTAAGATGCTTGCCTGCAAAGCCTAAGGACCCAGGTTTGATTCTCCAGGTCCCACATAAGCCAGGTGCACATGGTGGCACATGTGTCTGGAGTTTGTTTGCAGTGGCTAGAGGCCCTGGTATGCCCATTCTCTCTCTGACTCTCTCTCACTTTGTCTCTAATAAATAAATAAAAATAAATTTTAAAAAAAGTAGTAACACTTGCTACCATATGGCAAAGGGTCCTAGCACCAAGACCTGCATGAGAGCTGTTTCACTAATGGGCACTATCTACTGCTCACTCACTCTCTCATTCTCTTTCTCTCCATCTCTCTGTCTCTAATAAAATAAAATGAAACAAGAATAAAAACAAGAGCTGGAAAGATGGCTTAGTGGTTAAGCGCTTGCCTGTGAAGCCTGAGGACCCCAGTTCGAAGCTTGATTCCCCAGGACCCGTCTGGAGTTCATTTGCAGTGTCTAAAGGCCTTGCTCTCTCCCTCTCTCTCTCCCTCCCTCTCTCTCTCTCTCTCTCCCCCCCCTCCCTCTTTCTCTGTCACTCTCAACTAAATAAATAAAAATAAACAAAAATGAAAAAAAAATACTCTCTATGATTTTGGCCAGGCGTGGTATCTCATGCCTTTAATCCCAGCACTCTGGAGGCAGAGTTAGGAGGTTCGCAATGAGTTTGAGGCCACCCTGAGACTGCATAATGAATTCCAGGTCAGCCTGGGCTAGAATAAAACACTACCTCAGAAAACAAACAAACAACAATAACAACAAAAAAAAGAATTAAAAAAATTAGCATCAAAGAACATTTTGTCTCTTAATGTCATGTTCTATTCATGTTTGTGTGAATTTCCCATTGGTTTGACTAACCAATCCAATGACGACCTGATATTCTATCTTCTGCTTGGTCCATTTTTATTGGTATAGCTTTCCATGCATCTTTATTATTTGACTTGTTGTATTCTTAATTTCCAGTTTCATTTCAATTTGGATTTTCATCAGGATTTCTATCTCTTTTCTCTTTTGCATATGGGTGCAATCCACTGAGCTTATTGGATTACTCTATCCTAGTATAGCTTCATAGAAGTTGCAGTATAATATTTTCTAGTTACATGTACTTTCCTGCAATTTTATAATTTCATTTATATTTACAGCTGAATAAAATTCCCTAGGTCATATGCACCACCTCTTCATTGTCCATTCTTCAGTTGATGGGCATCTAGGTTGATTCCATTTCCTAGCTATTGTGAATAGCATCTATCTTTTGTGGTGAGATACATTTCATGGAAGTAACAAACAGAAGGATTTGGCATTTTGATCCATTCTGCTAGTGTGTGTCTTTTTATTGGGAATTGAGAAATTTATATCCAGAGTTATTATTGAAACGTATGCATTAATTTCTGTCATTTTGTTGACTTTGTAGTGTTTTGTGTTTTCTTCTTCTTTTCTTGTGTAAGTATTATTCAAGCATGGTTTATTCTTTGAAGTGGCCTCATGGATGTGTTTGTCTTTCTCTTCAGTTTGAAAGATCCCTTCCAATATTTCATGTAAAACTGACTTAATGGTTATAAATTCTTTTAGCTTGTTTTCAATCATGAAAAGTTTTTCTGTGGTTTTGTATAACAGACAAATTTTGTGGCTATAGTAATCTAAGTTGGCAGATACTGTCTTTCAGGATTGAAATGCAATATTCCAAGTACTCCTGACTTTCAACTTTTTCTTTTAAGAAATTTGTTATTTTGATGGGCATTCCATTATAAATGACTTTGTGCTTCTTTCTTGCTGTTTTTAATCTTTCAATTTTACTTTTTTTTATTCTATCCATTTAGTAGCTTATTTATACTATGTCAAGGGCAGCTTCTTTTTTGGTCTTGTCATTTTGATTTTCTAAATGTCTTGTATCTGAAAATTTTCCATGATTTTTTTTTTTTTTTGATTTTTCGAGGTAGGGTCTTGCTCTATCCCAGGCTGACCTGGAATTCATTATGTAGTCTCAGGGTGACCTCAAACACAGTGATCCTCCTATCTCTGCCTCCCAAGTGCTGGGATTGAAGGCATGTGCCACTATGCCTGGATTTCCATGATTTTTTAAAATGTTAACTGTAAATGTTAAAACTGAAATGTTAAAGTGAAATTCTCCTTTATACCCATAATTGTAGATTTGATTTTTTCATGGTGTCCTGAATGTCTTGTCTTATTCATACCTTCTTTTTTTTTAAACTGTGTCAAGAATGTGTATTTATTTGTATATTTTCTGAAGTGCTAATTTTTATTTATATTATTCTAATTTTACATTCATATTGGTGACTCCATTATCCTCCTCCCTGTCTTCTCCCTTCCAAAGGGACCCTCATCAATGGGGAATGTGGGTCATGCATTGTGGGGGCAGTCAAGAGTTATGGGGGATAGGCCAAGTCTCTGTGCATAATGACTCAACTTGTGGCTCTAACAATCTTTCTGCCCCCTCTTCCGAGAATTTCCCTGAGCCATGTTGGGATCTTTTACTTCTACTTCGGTGATGAGGTTTGGGGAGCCTCTGTGTCTCTGGATATCTGGCTTAGTAGGAGCTGGATGTTCTCTGTGTTTATCTCCTTCAGCCTTTTTCTGGTGTCGTGTTCACCAAGAACACCGTACTTTTGCCCTTTCCCCGCATTACTCTATGGTTTCAGCTGGGGCCCTGGTGAGGTGTGATACGCTGATCCTCCCTTCAGGTTCATCGTCCATCTGAAAAAGATAAGCAAATTCGCCCACAGAGAGAGAAGTTAGTACTAGATAGAGGGGATGGCCATAGTTATTTTAGAGAGAATTTTATATGCGTAGGCCCTCTTCTAGTCCACATTTGGTGGGAGCTTGATCTTGGAGACTGAGGTCACTTTTTGTACATGGGTTTGACTTATTTCCCAGTTCCAGCAATGAGTTCCATTCCACTGAGTGGATCTATTAGCCAAATAAAGAGCAGTTGGTTACCCTCCATGACTATGTGCCGCTATTGCACTTGTTTGAGCATTATGTCAGGTTGTTTCCTGCTGGGTAGCTTAGACTGTGAGTTGTTTGGACAGATGTCGGTCATTTTCCCCCAGTCACTGGTGTAGCACCCTCTGGTACTAGGCTAGCTAACTGTCTGGGGACTGACTCTATTCCAGATTCCGACCAAGTGTCTCCATATTTTGTCTCACCTACATGTGCATGCCCATTCTCACTCTCTTTCTCTCTCCCTCTCTCTGTCTCTAATAAATAAATATAAATAAAAAATAAAAAATAATCACTAAAAGATCAAAATATGCTAAAACAGAAAAAATGACAACATATAATAAAAAAGGCAAAGTATACTACATGTATATTAAATTACAAAAGAAAATAATGCATTCATCAATATTTCTTCCTTGGTGAGATGGGTTTTGATGTTTTTCCTTTTTCTGTGATGTTTGATTTAGCAAGCTGCATTGGTAAGGGAGGTACGGTTTGTACTTCCAGTTCAAATAGATAGAACCTGGTTTAGGATATGTATTAATGCAATGGAGGTCTGACCAGTAACCTTTTGGAGTGAGTTTCTAGCCCATATGTGCTGAGTTGAGGCATTAAGTTGCTTAGTTTGGCTGGAGACACAGATCTGCTGCTTCCACATGCAGCTCTCACTGGCTTAATTATGCTCATTTAGAGATCTTATCTCTTGCAGGAAAAGATCTTATTGTGTATTACTTTGGCTGATTTCTTTCCCAATGTTTCATTCAAGGTTCTAACCCACCATCTTACCTGAAAGTCAATATAATTTTAAATTTTTTATTTTATGCCATATAGTTGCATGATATGAAGAATATCTATGCATTCTGTGTATCTACATAAACAAAAGGAAAAGCTAAAATCATATAGAATTGATAAGAAAAGTGAAAATAGGCCAACTCATCAAGAGAGCAAGCATTATCCAAGCACTGTGATGCACACTCATATACCCAGCAGCCCCCAGAGATTGAAGTGGAAGGATCAAGAGTTCCAGGCTGTCCTGGGCTGCATATAGAGACCCTGTCTCAAGTAACAACAGCAACAGTACATTAACATTTCCAATGGGGTGGAAGACAAGCTCCAGATGTGTCTACTGCAGCTATGGGGAGGGATTTAACTTGCTGTAGTTACATTTGGGTGCTTCAAATGAAAGGAAAAAATGCAAAGGAGTGGCAGGGAACTAGAATGTAAAGGGATCTGCTGCAGAGATAAGAACTAAATGATCAAGGATATAGCTTATATTATATGAAGTGTGAATGTACATGCTAAAACATTTTTTTTCTACAACAGCCAAGAATTCACATGCCCTACAAAAAACATTTGCCTAGACATTTTTTATACATAAAAGTTGATTTTATCCAAACAGAAACATAATACCCTAGGCATATTATTTGTTTGGTTTGGTTTTTGGCATGCTGAAAATCAAACATAAAGCCTTGAGCACGATAGGCAAGTATTCTACCACTGAGCCATGTCCTCAGCCCTAACTTTGGCATTTTAACATAGACAGTGACTTTCTGAGTCTATTTTTCAAGTTAGTAAATATGATAGTCTTTCCCTATATATTTTTGTGATTTCATTTCCCTCAGTAATATAGACTCATTTGTTATTGTTTGATCCAGAGTGCTTGCTGACATGAGTTCCTTCCAAGTACTTAGAAGACTTCTGCATTAACACATGTACTCGTTGTGGGGAGGGGATGTTTAGGAATAGCTTGCTGGTAATAGTAGGTGACCTCATCCTTTACCAATATTATAAAATATGCAGAAAAATTGTGTCTTCTGTGTACATATGGTAAAATGCTGTATTCATGAATAGAGTCAATTCTTTAGGAGGAGACAATATATTTTCAATGGTGGTATGTGTCTCCTTAGTCTTCTAGCCTTCATTTTAAAAAAAAAATAATGACTTTTAATTTATATAACATATGTTGTATGTAACTAGAAAATTGAGGAAAATAAATAATGTGCTTCATGGGATTGATTAAAGTTGCCAGGCAAGGCTTCACTGGGAAAGGGACATTTGAGTAAGCATCCAAAGGAGCTGAGGAAGTGAGGGAGCCAAATGGGGAAAGCATGCTGTGGTGAAAGTACAAATGCCACAACATGAGACTGTATTTGACAGGTCTGGTGAGCTGAAGCAGAGGAAAGAGCAGGAAGATATGATGCCACTGAATGAATGGGGGACCAGATAAAGAAGATGAAGATAAAGGTTAGTCCTGTGTTTGGACTGTGCATTGACGTTGAGTGAATTGGAAGCCAATGGGAGGCTCTGAGCAGAGGAAGGGTATGGGTACCTAAGCTACTGAGTTGTTAACTGGAGAAATGGATGGGATGGGAAGTACTCAGATACATGGGAGAGGGAGGGGTCATGTGTTAGGGTGGTAGAACTGGAGATAAAGAGAAGAGTTTGTATCTCGAATGTAACTTGAAGGTTGAGGTTATAAGCTTTACTGGTGGATTAGATATGAGGTGTGACAAAAAGAAAGACATCAAAGATAACTAGCATCACTGTCCTGAATGAAGTTGCTTTCCGATATAGGGAAGGTTGTGGGAAACACAGACTCTTCCTACCTAAGGAGAGCTATTGAGGAGACCATAGAGTGACAAGTTCCCAAAAGTAAGATGTGAATGAAGGCACTCCATTAGAGAAAGTTGAACTTATTTTAAGGTACTTCACCTGCCCTAAGAGCATGTCAAGGAATCCTTATAGCATTCCTATGTAATCGGAAGAGGCATTCCCACTTTGTACATCTGAACGTAGTCACTAAGGAAAGAGCTCATAGGCATGCCTGGGTAGCTTGACTGCAAGGACAGATGTCGAGAACCTCTCGCAATAACTCACAGAGTAGTGGGATAATTTTTAAATAGAATTAAAACCTCTTATTCTGAGAAAAAGGATACAAAAGGTAGATTAAAACATAGGCTGGGGAGGTGGCTCAGCAGTTAAAGGAACTTGTTTGAAAAGCCTAATGGCCAGGGTTCGATTCCCCAGTGCCCACATGAAGCCAGGTGCACAAAGCGGCAAATAAATAAATAAATAAATAAATAAATAAATAAAATTTTAAAAAAACATAATCAAGATTAAATAACTGAAATTCACCTAATATATTTGTTGTTTCATACAAATGAGAAAAAGAAAAACAGTATAATTAGGCTGGAAGAAGGATCACAAAAGGGAGAAAAAATGAAACACTGAAGACATGAAATCATATATCCAGATGTACAGGCCTAATGAATAAAATGTTATTAACTGCACAATATTGTGCCCACCAGAATGCCAAAATGGATGGTGGTGGAGGCCAACTCCAAGGGAAAAGAAAAAAGAAAAAGAAAAAGAAGAAAGAGAAACAGGGCTGGAGAGATGGCTTAACGGTTAAGGTGCCTGCCTCTTAAGCCTAAGAACGCTGGTTCCAATCTCCAGCGGTTCCAATCTCCAGGTCCCACGTTTAGCCAGATGCAAAGTGATGCAAGGGCACAATGCCGCACTTGCCCACAAGGGGGCACACGCATCTGGATTTCGTTCGCAGCAGCTGAGAGACTGCTGGCACGCCCATTCTCTATCTGTCTCCCTCTCCCTCTCTGTCTCTCTCTCTCTGTTTCTCTCTCTAAAAATAAAAAATAAAAATAAAAACTTTTAAAAAAGAAAGAGAAACATAGAAGTTTGAGGCTAGGTTTAGTCTCACCCTTTCCAGGGCCCTTCAATTCTGGTGCTCCCCCTAAGGTGCTCTTGAGGGTTCCACCTTTTAGTGTAAGTTCCAGAATATAGGATTCTATGGTACCAATTCAATTTGGGATCAGTTTTGTGTCCCCTCTACCCTTCCCTTTCCCCCCAAGCCCTACCCTCCCTATTGTCCAAGCCTCAAAATGCTATTCCGGTATGTCAGCAATTGGGGCTGATCCAGGTTAGGAACCACAGATGAGTGAGATAATGCCACAGTTGTCTTTTTGTGATTGTCTGAGTTCACTTAGAATGATATGTTCCAAGTTTGACCCTTTTTCTGTAAATTTCAATGTGTCATTATTTTTTACAGCTGAGTAGAATTCCATCATGTAGATATACCACTCTTGGTTATCCATTTATCCAATGATGGGATCCTGGGTTGATTCCAGTTTTTAGCTATTATAAATTGAGCAGCTATAAACATGGTTAAGAAAATATCTCTAAACTGGAATGTGGAGCTTTTAGGGAAATGCCCAATAAGGGAATAACAGGGTCTGCTGTTAGCTCCATATTCATCCTTTTCAGGAGTCTCCATATTGATTTCCATAGTGGTTGTACCAGCTTACATTCCCACCTACAGTGAATGAGTGTTCCTATTTCTCCATATCCTCACCAACATTTGATTTCATTTGATTTTTTAATGTTTGCTATCCTTACTGGAGTAAGGTGGAATCTCATAGTTGTTTTAACTTTCATTTCCCTAATGGTTAGGGATGTTGAAAATTTTCTTAAGTGTGTGTTGGCCATTTGTAATTCTTCCTCTGAGAACTCCTTATTTAGTTCTCTGCCCCACTTTTGGAGTGGGTTGATTTTTTTTTAATTGTTTAGCTTTTTGAGTTCTTTGTAGATTCTAGATATTAGGCTTCTGTCAGGTATAGCTAACAAAGATTTTCTCCCATTCAGTGGGTAATCTATTGGTTCTGCTTATAGTATGTTTGTCTTTGCAAAAACTTTTTATCTTCATGAGATCCCACTGGTTGAATGCTTGTTTAATTTCCTGGGCTACTGGGGTTTTGTTCAGGAAGTCTTTTCCCAGTCCTATATTGTGGAGAGTGCCTCTTATTTTTTCTTCCAGTAGGTGAAGTGTTTTAGGTCTTATATTGAGGACTTTAATCCATTTGGACTTGATCTTTGTGCATGGCAAAATGAAGGGGTTTAATTTCATTTTTCTACATATGGTCATCCAATTTGTTCAACACCATTTGTTGAAGATGCGGTCTCTTCTCCAGTCTACATTATTGGCACCTTTGTCAAAAATCAAGCACCTGTAGTTACTTGGCCTAAAGTCTGGGTCTTCAATTCTGTCCCATTGGTCTATGTTTCTGTTTTTATTCTAGGATCATGCTATTTTTGTCACTATGGCTTTATAATATATCTTTAGATTGGGTATGACAATACCAACAGAGGTTTTTCTTTGTTTTTTCTTGCTGAGGATATGTTTGGATATCCGAGGAATTCTGCCATTCCATATGAATTTTGAGACCATTTTTTCAATCTCTGTGAAGAATGATGCTGGGATTTTTATTGGTATTGTGTTAAATCTGTATATTGCTTTTGGTAGAATTGCCATTTTCACAATATGAATTCTACCTATCCAGGAGTGTGGGAGGTCTTTCCATCTTCTCAAGTCCTCCTCTATTTCTTTCTTGACTGTATTTTTATGTTCATTATATAGGTCTTTCACATCCTTGGTTAGTGTTATCCCAAGGTATTTGATTTTTTTTGGTTGCTATTGAAAATGGGACAGCCTCACTAATTTCTTTCTCTGTATATTTGTCCTTTGCATGTAGAAAAGCTACTGATTTTTGTGCATTGATTTTGTATCCTGCCACTTTGCTGAAGGAATTAATCACCTTTAAAAGACTTGAGATGGAGACATTTGGGTCACTTATATATAGAATCATGTCATCTGCAAATAGGGCTAATTTGACTTCTTCTTTGCCAGTCTGATCCCTTTTCTTTCTTTCTCCTGTCTTATTTCTTGGGCTAGTACTTCTAGTACTATGTTGAAGGGCAGTGGTGAGAGTGGGCACCTCTGTCTAATTCCCAATTCAGTGGGAACTCCTTGAGTTTTTCCCCATTAAGTATTATTTGGGCTTTAGGAGCTTTATAAATAGCCTTTATTATGTTGAGATATAAACCTTCCATGCCTATACTTTCCAGTGTTTTGATAATGAAGTGGTGTTGTATTGTGTCAAAGGCCTTCTCTGCATCAGTTGAGATGATCATGTGGTTCTTATTTATGTGGTGTATTACATTGACTGATTTTCATATGTTAAACCATCCCTGAATCCCTGGGAGGAAGCCTACTTGATCAAGGTGGATAATGCTTTTGATGTGTTGTTGAATGCAGTTTGCAAGAATTTTGGTCAAGATCTTTGTATGTAAGTTCATTAGGGATATAGACCTATAGTTTTCTTTCCTTGTGGCATCTCTGTCTGATTTTGGTATTAAGATGATGCTTGCTTCAGAAAAGGAGTCAGAGAGGATTCCTTGATTTCTGATTATGTGAAACAGTTGAGAAAATTTTGTTTTAGCTCTTCAATGAAGTTTTGATAGAATTCAGCTGAGATGCCATCCGGTCCTGGACTTTTCTTTTGGGGGAGGTTCTTGATTACCATTTCAACCTCCATGGATAGATAGGTTTGATTAGGAAATTAATCTGCTCTGAGTTTAGTTTTGGTAGTTGGTATGTGTCTAGGAATTCATCCATTTCTTCCAGATTATGTAATTTTGTGGAGTAGAGGTTTTGGAAGTATGCCCTGATGATTCTTCCAATTTCATTGATGTCTGTTGTGATCTCTCCTTTTTCATTTCTGATTTTGTTAGTTTGAAGTCTCTCTCTCTCTGCTTGATCAATTTGGCCAGGGGTTTGTAATCTTGTTTAGTTTTTCAAAGAACCAGCTCTTTGTTTCATTGATTTTTTAAAATTGTTTTCTTAGTTTCCAATTCATTCATTTCTGCTCTAATCTTGATGATTTCTTTCTGTCTGGAGCTCTTTGGTTTGGATTCTTCTTATTTTTTTCAGTGCCTTTGGGTGAACAGTCAGGTTATTATTTGGGATCTCTCTGACATTTAGGGCTATGAATTTTCCCCTTAGGACTGCCTTCATTGTATCCCATAAGTTTTGGTAGGTTGGTTTTTCATTATCATTCAATTCTAGGAACTTTACAATTTCTTTTTTGATTTCTTCTATGACCCATTTATTGTTTAAAAGTGTGTTGTTTAGTTTCTAGGAGTTGGTGGAGTTTTTGCTGTGTCTCTTATTAATTTCTAGCTTTAAAGCATGGTGATCTGACATAATGCAGGAAGTTACTTCTATTTCCTGACTTTATGAAGGCATGCTTTATGGCCTAATATATGGTCAATTTTGGAGAAGGTTCCATGGGCTGCTGAGAAGAATGTGTATTCTGTAGAGCTGGGGTAGAGAGTTCTTTAGATATCCGTTAAGCCCAGTTGATCTATAATGTTGTTGAGCTCTATTATTTCCACATTGATTTTCTGCTATTTTCTGTCTATTGATGATAGTGGAGTATTGAAGTCTCCGACTATGATGGTGTTGGTGTTTATTTCTGTTTTATTGTCAAGTAAATTTTGTTTTATAAACTATGGTGCACCTGTATTTGGCGCATATATATTTGTGATTGTGATGTGCTCGTGTTCGATCATTCCCTTGATGAGTAAGAAGTGGCCTTCTTTGTCCTTTTTGATTACTTTTGGTTTGAATTTTGTTTTATCAGATATTAATATAGCAATACCTGCTTGTTTTTATTTCCATTTGCTTGGAATATCATTTTCCAACCTTTCACCCTGAGGAGGTGTCTATCTTTAGTGGTGAGGTGGGTTTCTTGAAGACAACAGATAGAAGGGTCCAGTTTTTTGATCCATCCTGATAACCTGTGTCTTTTGATGGGTGAGTTAAGACCATTAATATTTAAGGTTATTACTGTGAGGTTTGAGTTAATCCCTGCCATGATGAGATGTTTTAGGGTTTTGGTGATTTCTTCTCTTTTGTACTATTTTGAGCCTGGTTAATTTTAGTTATTGTGATCTTCTTCTTTTTTGGCTCTTGAGATTGGTTGTTTGACTGTTCTGTGTGGAGTATTTCCTCAAGTATTCGCTGTAGGTTTGGCTTTGTGTTCATATAATCATAGAGTTTACTTTTTTGTGGAAAGTTTTTCTTTCGCCATCTATTATGAGGGATACTTTTGCAGGGTAGACTAGGTTGGGTTGGAAGCCATAGTTTTTCAGACTTTGAAGTGTTCCATTCCAGGCCCTTCTGGCTTTCAGGGTTTCCATTGAGAAATCTGATGTAATTCTGATAGGATTGCTTTTGTATGTTGTAAATTGTTTCTCTCTTGCTGCTTTTAACACTCTCTTTGTTTTCATTGTTAAGAGTTTTAACTAGCTGGGCATGGTGGCACACAACTTTAATCCCAGCACTTGGGAAGCAGAGGTAGGAGGATCACTGTGAGTTTGAGGCCACCCTGAAACAACAGAGTGAGTTCCAGGGCAGCTTGGGCTGGAATGAGACCCTACCTAAAAAAAAAAAAAAAAAAAGAGTTTTAACTATGATGTGTCTTGGAGAATTTCTTCTTTGGTCCTGTCTATTTGGTGTTCTGTGGGCTGCTTGTATCTAGATAGGCCTCTCTTTTGAGAGATTCAGAAAATTTTCTACAATAATTTTGTTGAATATGGTCTCTATGCCTCTGGTATGAAGTGTTAACTCCTAGTGCAAAGGCCTGCACTACCCACACAGAGGCCCACCCACCTGCCCACCACTCAGCTTTAAAAAAACAAAACATAGTTCTGGAGATCAAATTCAGGTCCTCATACTTGCATAGTAAGCACTGTACTGCTTGATCTGTCTTCCCCTATCCAAGAAGCAGAATTTAAGACAAAGCAAGTACTTTGTATAACTTCTTAGCTTCAGATATAGTTAGTATTTGTCCACAGTAGAAAAGAAAAATAGTGAGTGTTAGCAGGAAGGTCATGCTGGGCCCAGAAAACAAAGGCAATAAACTAGAAGAGGATGAAACTTGGATCTGAAAAGCAAGACACAGATAACTGAGTTGTCAACAGTAATTGTAAATAAAATAGATGACAGATGAGAAAAGATGTGTTACTTAAATAAGAACTGAAGCCTTATTTATATAAGCCTGGAGGCCTGGCAGTATATACAGAAGTGGAAAAGGAGGTAGAAATGAGATGTCTGAGAAATGCTAGGAGTTTGTTTGAGCATGGGATTTACCATCTAGAATAAAACTGTAGGAAGAATCATTCAGCCTGAAGTTGTCAGGCAGGCAGAGCTCATGGGACTAGATCAGTAGACCAGAAAATGAGATGTTGACATAGGATGGCCTCTGAGCCCAGTAATAAGGTTGAGAAGGTGCCAGCTTCTAACATAAAATGAAATTAAATAAGATTAAATAAGTCCTGTGGTTTAGATATTAACTACTGTACAAGTTGAAATCTTGGTTCAGAGATGACAAACCTTCCAGAAGTGGTGCCTAGCAGAGGGAGGTTAGATCACTAGGGTTATTTCTCTGAAAGGGATATTGGGATCCTGGCCCCTCCTCTTTCTCTCTCTTCCTACAGGGCCTCCATAAATTAAACAGCCTGCTCTGCCATGTGCTCTTCCAGCCATGACCTACTACCTCGCCACAAAATCCAAAGCCTTGGCGACCATGAGGCAAAAATGAGTCTTTCTTCCTTTGAAGCTGATATTCTTTGGTAATTATTTTAATGAAATTAGCTATATATCACTATATAAGTTTTATATTACATTCCCTTTATTCATAATGTTAATAAATATTGTCATTATAATAAATTCAGGATGCCTATTATATACATCAGAAAAAGAATTAGGAAAATATTTTGTAAAATAAAAATGTAGTTCTTTCAGTATTTTCATTTCGTAGAATTTTGTTTATTTACTTATTTATTTATTTATTTGAGGGTGACAGACAGAGAGAGAAAGAGGCAGATAGAGAGAAAGAGAGAAAGGGTGCGCCAGGGCCTCCAGCCACTGCAAACTCCAGATACATGTGCCACCTTGTGCATCTGGCTTACATGGGTCCTGGGGAACTGAGCCTCAAACCAGGGTCCTTAGGGGCAAGCCCTTAACTGCTAAGACATCTCTCCAGCATCCTCCCCCCCTTTTCTTATAGGTAGGGTCTTGCTCTAGTGCAGGCTGATCTGGAATTAACCATATAGTCTCAAGGTGGCCTCGAACTCACTGTGATCCTCCTACCTCTGCCTCCTGAGAGCTGAGGTTAAAGGCATGAACTACCATGCCTGGTTCTCAGTATTTTTTAACTCAACTTCTTTACAAAGACATAGGTATTAATTTTCTCGGACTTCAAAAATTTTTTTGTTTTAAAGATTTTAGTTTATTTATTTATTAGAGACAGGGAGAGGGGAGAGAAAGAGAGAGTGAGAATGGGCACACCAGGGCCTCTAGCCACTGCAAACGAACTCCAGACGCATGCATGCACCACCATGTGTATCTGGCTTACGTGGGTTCTTGGGCTTCGCCCTTAACCACTAAGCAATCTCTTCAGGCCCAGACTTCAAATTTTTTGTTCTCCAGATTTCTAACATACTAGGATAAGATTAGTGATGATGTACCTACCACATAACTGCTGAAAGCCTTCTGATGAAACCAAGTGTGAGAGTTCACAGAGACATCAGCCATCTTTGACAATGACATGAAAGAGATCATCAATGTCATTATCTTTGCCAAGGTGAACTCTTCATCCCTTTTGGAAAGTGATTCAGTAGTTCTGTATAGCCAGAAAACTATGTTTAAATTTACTTTTCATCTTCAGCTAGACAAGCCAACACCACCTCTTTTTTCCTTCTCCCTGCAGGGGAATGCTGTATGTGGTTCTGAACTCCAGAGTTGATGTGTACCTAAGGGTATGTACTGAGCTTATGAAGGTTCAAAAAAGAGCCATCATCAGGTAGTATATGACTTCCGAAGCATTGAAAAGGTCTTCTCTTACAAAACATCTCTGAAGTTAATGTTTATGTCTGAAATTCTGTGACTTGAGTTTTATTATTTCAATTTTGGACAGCTACTTATGCCTTAGAAATCATGTTAAGAAAATGAAGGATTTAAAAAAAAAAAAAAACACTATTACTGGGCTGGGGAAATAGGTTTAGTGGATAAGGCGTTTGCCTGTGAAGCCTAAGGACCCTGATTTGATTTCCCAGGATCCACATAAGCCAGATGCACAAAGGGGCACATGCATCTGGAATTCATTTGCAGTGGCTAGAGGGCCTGACATGCCCATTCTCTCTCTCTATCTGCCTCTTTCTCTCTCTCTCTCAAATAAATAAATAAATAAATAAATAAATAAATAAATAAATATTTAGAAAAAAACTACTATTGGCTTAAGAAATTTTCAAATGAGAATTTATTGGCAAATAATTCTTTATATCACTGCAGAAAAGTATAGCAGAAGCAAGAATAGGAGGTGAAAGGGTATCTCAATGTGAGTTGGTGGGGAGCAAATGTTACCTTGTTGCTCAGTGGTACTTGGGCCACTCTGGAATGAACCCAAATCAAAAGAACACCTTTTACCTGTTTCCTGTGTCCTGTCAACATATAAAGAGGACAAGCTGGGATGTATGTCAGAGTCATCGAGTAAATGGAACAATTAAATGAGCAAAAGCTTTACAAATAAACCCAATACTAAAAACTAGCTCCACCATGTACTGGCTATGTGATACACAACCATCATTTCATCAAAAGTGTTCCCTTACTATTTTGCAAGATGGTAAGAATTAGTAATTAAACATCATTCATTTAGTAGGCACTCAATAAATAATGAGAGAATGTAATTCTTTGTTGTAAATACACCATTCATTTTAAGGTTAAAAATTAATCAGTGTCAGCCGGACGTGGTGGCGCATGCCTTTAATCCCAGCACTCGGGAGGCAGAGGTAGGAGGATCACCGTGAGTTCAAGGCCACCCTGAGACTACATAGTTAATTCCAGGTTAGCCTGGGCCAGAGTGAGACCCTACCTCGAAAAACCAAAAAAAAAAAAAAAAAAATTAATCAGTGTCGCCAGGCATGGTGGTGCATGCCTTTAATCCTAACACTCAAGAGGCAGAGGTAGGAGGATCACCATGAGTTCAAGGCCACCCTGAGACTACAGAGTGAATTATTCCTGAGCTAGAGTAAGACTACCTCGGGGAAAAAAAAAAAAATAGGCAGCCTACCTTTAGGGAACTTTGTCACTCACTTTATGTTTGCTGTTTGCTGTTTTGTTTTCTTCTCCTTTAAAAAATTTCTGACATTTTTCCTGGAATATTCCATTTCTCAGAATGTAGGAGCTCAGGAAGGAGGGTTCTTCTCAGGAAGGAGGAGGTGTGTCCCAACTTCTGTCCATTAAAAACAATCAGGAGACCCTGAGTCACCAGTCTTATCTATGATCTGTATTTGTGTAGTAGGTTATAAGATATGAACCAGCATAACTCACTGTAGTTATTTGACTAAAAACACTGAAAATATTTGAGTCTTGTCAGTTGAGTGAGTCTCCTTCATTCTTTCCTTCCTCATGCTAATCTGATGCAAAGCCCTCAGGACAAGGCAAGGACATGGGTTTGCATGTGGGAGACCTGAGCACTTGAAGCAGCAGTGGGGGGAGGGGATTCCAGAGCCACTCAAGGATCCATCTCCTCCAGTCCTGTGCTACTTCACTCCTGGTGCTCTCTCCCAAATTGGCGCTTGGGGTATCCATTTCGTTCTGAAACCACATCTTCTCAAGGAAACTGTGTGCAAACTTGAATTTCCTTCCTGGTGTTAAACAAATTACCTTTCTGAGTGATACAACAGCTGACATAAGAAAGCTGAAAAATTCAAACAGTAAGAAATTTGTTTCTTGGTGAAAATGAAAAATGTTTAAGTGGACTACTTATCAAGTGTTCTTTATAGATTTTCATCAGAGAATCCGAGTCTCCTTGGTTAGATGAAATCTCAAAGGGTGGTTGCTCATTTCTTCTTAACTATCGATTCCATAAATGAATGATTTTAGGGTAGGATGGACAGTAGAGCAGTCCTCTATGGAAAATTAAAAAAAATTGTTGAAAGTAAAAGCAATATAATATGTAGCATACAATTAAAATTTATTATAACTTTAGAGCTAAACAGTATATAAAAATACATGATGAAATAAAGATTATTTCATTCATTTATGGCATTTGAAAGGAAAATCAATGTGTGAGATGAGTTAGCAAGTCACTATAGATTTGGATGAAAAGTCTGATACGAGGTGAGGAGCTTTCAGACTGTGCCAGATCTTCATAATGAAAAATTATTCGGAACTGTTGGGGTCGGGAATATAATTCATTTCAATTCATAAATACCCACTAAGAATCTACAATGTTCTCTAAAATTCAAAGGACTGAGATCCTAAGAATATTCAGTTACAGTGTGACTTTGATGTGAGAAAGCTGGCCAGGAATTGCTGCTTAGTAACACTTAAAATCACATGATCTTAATAACTAGGTCTGAGCACCATGTACCACAGGCTAACCCCTGAAACCAGAAGAGGTTGTATTTGAATGAAAGCCAAATGCATGGTAAGATACACAATTTAGAAAAATATCATAAATATTATTTTAAAAAATCTTCTGAAGCCCATGTATTACAATTCAAAATCCTTTGAAGAATTTGAAGGAGAGAAATAAACCTGTATGAATATTTTGATGGAAACCACTGAGATCAGAGAAAATTAGAACAAGGAAACTGATTTTCTCTCTTGCTGTTTGGAGACATCAATGTCTTAGTTGCCATTAGTTCTTTCTGTAGAGCTTATCCCCTGTGCAAGTTCTACTCATTTTAGAGGAAGCCATGCCTTGGGGAATTATAGTCCTACCTGAATCAGGGTTTTGTATTTTTTTCCTTTCTAGTTTCAGATTTTTGTGCAGTAGGTGAGTTATGTGGATGAAATTGCTTCTGAGATAGGAATAACATCTAATTTACCCCATTCTTCATGTGAAATACAAAGCTGGCTATGGCATTTTCCCATAGAACGTGCATTCCTGGTGCTGCCTACACTGGCCAGGAATGTGGTCTGGAAACAGGAAGCCATCCTGACTCAGAGAGCATGAGCCATCAAGGCCCTGAGGATTCATTTAATCATTTGTGACCAGCCTCCATCCTTGGTGCTATCCTGGCTGAAAAGTCTGTGCAGCCCTTCTTGGTTCTTGGTGTTCATCATTACAGAATGATCCCTATCCTTAGGTTTATAATGAGATCATGGGCCAATAGTGGCAAACCATAAGAAGCTGACCATGGGCAAGAATGTTTTCCTCAATTCAAGTTAGACTACTTAGAGCAGTCAATTGTCTAATGATTCCAAAATGTCTCTTGTGTTAAGTATTGTGGAAAAATTATAGATTTCTTCAAAAGAAATTTCAAATGAAATGATTTGCATAAAGCTTACATTTTTGATATTTCAAAAAAACTAAAAATAGAATTACCATATGATCCAGGAATTCACCTTCTATATATATATATCCAAAGGAAATGGAATTAGCATGTCTGAGGGACATCAGCACTCCCATGTTTATTGAAGCACTAGTCATAAAAGCAAAGATTCACAATCTAAATTTCCATTAATGGATGGATAAATAGAGTTTTAATTGTTTTAATATTTTATTTATTTATTCATTTATTAGAGAGAAAAAAGAGAGAGGAAGAGGCAGAGAGAAAGAGAGAGAGAGAGAGAAAGAGAGAGAGAGAGAGAAAGCATGCCAGGGCCCCCAGCCAGTGCAAATGAACTCCAGATGTATGCAAAACCTGTGCATCTGGCTTATGTGTGCACTGGGGAATCAAACCTGGGTCCCCAGGCTTCATAGGCAAGTGCCTTAACAGCTAAGCCATCCCGCCAGCCCAGAGTTTTAAAATTGTATATGATGAAATATGAGTTATCTATGAAAAGATGAAATCCTATCCGTGTCAACATGGCTGAGCCTGGAGACATTACAAGAAGTAAAGTAACTTAGGCTTTAAAATACAAACACTACATGTTTTTACTCATATGTGGAATCTGAAAAATGATAACCTCATAAAAGTTGAGAGTAGAATGCTATTTTCCAGAGGCTGAATGAGCAGTGTGTGTGTGTGTGTGTGTGTGTGTGTGTGTGTGTGTGTGTGTGTTGAATAACAGGCTCAAGGTTACAGATAGCAGGATTAAGTTCTTGTGGTTTACTGTATAGGTGGGTACCATGGTTACCCCAGTAACATATTGTATATTTCAGAATGGCTACCAGAGAAGACTTTGTTCTCATCACAAAGAAATGATAACTGTTTGAGATGATGGATAAATTCAAATTTAATTGTCACACTGAGTATGCATCTGTTTAAGTACCACACCATACCCCTTGGATATAGGGTATATATGATTAATTATGTATCAATGAAAAATTTTAATGAAAAGTTTACTTTTGGAGTACACATATAATTTTTGTAATATCATGAATGTTCTCCAACACACATTCTTATAGGCTTACCTTCATAGCCAACACAGTCACCAGCTATTTGCAATTGGCAAATTCTTTCTTACTTATCTAAAGCATAGGCTTAGAAAAAGGATCTCAAATGCTCTGAAAAAGTTAACAGTGAAAAATATCCTCATCTGAACCCCTTTTCATCAGGACCTCATTCTACAGAATGATGAATAGTGAAATAAGAAATCTCAGGAGTGTATAAATTTTAAGATTATAATGGATGGCATATAGAGACAAAGAAGAAGTAAACATCAGGAAATATACACAATTTTGGGTTATTAAAATTATCAAAATGTATTATTAAATTCTATAGTAAACATATAAACCACTACAAAACTACTGAAGAGAGGAGAGGAAGATATGGGTAACATGAATGGAGGGTTTTCAAGATTTGCAGTAATGAACAGCATGACGTTAGCAACAAATCATAGAGATGGCGTGGTCTAATCCAATTACTGCTTCCTCCAGGCGACATCTAAGTCTGGTCCTGATGTTTCATATCATAGTTTAGTCTGTACAGTTTTAAAGTCTGAATTAAACTTGTCCTTCTGTTTATTAAAAAATATTTATTCAACATCTGTTGTGTAAACATGGTGTTAAGAATGGAGAACAAATAGGTAATTAGCATTCAGTTTCATGAATATAATGACATTTGTGCCTGTGCATGGCTCAATTTCAATTCTATAGCCTTAGCCCCACACTCTCCCTAAAGCTTACATGCACTTCACCATTTGCCTATCCAGCATTTTCAAACAACTAAGCCAATTGTCAGCAGATTACCCAAGATGGGATTCTTCAGTTCTCTAAATGGTAGTTCTATGTTTTCGATCTCAAACCCCAATACTTTGGAGGATTTATTTATATATTTATTGCTAAATATTTTATTTATATATTATTTTATTTTATTATTTATTTATTTATTTGGTTTTTGAGGTAGGGTCTCGCTCTAGCCCAGGCTGACCTGAAATTCACTGTAGTCTCAGGGTGGCCTCAAACTCACGGCGATCCTCCTACCTCTGCCTCCCAAGTGCTGGGATTAAAGGCATGCGCCACCACGCCCAGCTATTTATATATTATTTTAAATATATTTTATTTACTTGTTTGAGAAAAAGAGCAAGAGGCAGAGAGAGAGAGAGAGAGAGAGAGAGAGAATGGGCATACCAGGGCCTCTAGTCACTGCAAATGAACTCCAGATGCATGTGTCACCTTTAACATCTGGCTTATGTGGGTCCTGGGGAATCGTACCTGGGTCCTCAGGAATTCAATTCAGCTAGAAGCTGATTACAGCACAGAGAGTTTTCAAAACATGACAGGCCCCATTCTCTCACTGCAGCATTTGGATGGGCAGACAATAGATGCTCTGACATGCCTGAGAACCAGTGCCTTCTTCAGAGGACACAATGGCCTCAAGAGGATTTCTTCCTTCCTTGACCAGTGCCAGTTTTTACTAAATCTTGCCACCAGCCAATGGCCAACAAATGGCAACAAAACCTTCTGTTTTACCAGCTTCTGCCCATACCATCCCTTGTCACAGAGCTCACACAGTAGAAGCTAACAACAGCTACTTATGCCTGGATGGTCAGGCTTCACTCAGCCAAATTTGTCAGGGGAGTTGGCATAGACAGAAAGAACTTTCCAAATACATTTCTTGCCATTTGTTTATCCTGGATCTTTGATGGTGTCTATTTCAAAGAAATCATTATTGCATGTGTATTATAATTTTTTTTTACATCAGATAAATCTTTGTACAAAACCTTTCAGAGGTCAAAGAATCTTAACATCCATTCATGTTGAGAAGTGAAACAATATGTGAATCTATCTGGCCCTAGGCTGCATGGGCACTGAGTCACTGAGTGTGGAGATAAGAGTCTTAGAATGCTCAACTTTTACATCTCATTCCTGAAAACAACATAGTTGCCCAGTCACAGGATCTTAGAGAAAAAAAAAGTTACTACACTAAATGAAAAAAAATAAATAAGAGCTCAAAAATAATTTGTGTCTGTGATTTTTCTCAGAAGGCATGTAAACAGAGACATATCTGGGAATTATTTCAGCTCTGAATACAATACTGAACACAAAAGTTAATGTCATTTCTTGGGCAAAAGTACTTATATGGTAATTTTAAACAATAATTCTTGGAAACATCAAGCTATGTTGAGGTAGAGGATATAAAGAAGCTGAAGTCATGGTGAATTCCTGTGTAACTCAGAGTACTCCAACATACAACATACTCCTGACCTTACCGTGACAGCTCCAAGACAGCACGGGTCTGGGGGATTGTTCTTGTTTGGCTCTGATTCTGTTCTTTGAAAGTGTGGGGTTCTCCCTTTTTGACCACCTGAGTCTGGGTTTTCAGGTATCTTCTGGGACCACTTCTGAAATGGGCTTTAGGGACTGTGTCCCCCTTAGTGACTAAGCAGGTTTTCCAACATTTGCCAGACCGACATTTTGTTTTAATTATAGTCTATTTTGGTTTAGGCAGATGGTACCTTGGTGAGTACAACTCACGACAAATTTTACTTCTTATCTACTTGGGTTTGGTCCACTCCAAGTATTAGTAGCTAAGCCACAGCCTCCTCTTTTGCTCACTCTTTCTCCTCTCTCTCTGCTTCCTACATCTACTATTTTTCCCTACTTTCTCATCTATGCTTCTCTACTCCAACACACACACACACACACACACACACACACACACACACACACACTCTTCTACCTCTTATATTTCTCTCATCTCTCCCTTACTCTTGCCTTGAGGTCATTGCAGAATATTGGTTTTTTAGTTATCAGTGTAAGAGTAACACTTGGATTGCTTTGGGCCACTAAACGTGTATCCTGGGAGCTAGGTCCCTGGCTAGAACTTGAAGCCTTGATCTGCTTATCTCAGTTTGATATTTGTCCCAAAGCTGAATCAAGCTCAAAGATCTTCCCAGTTTCATATTGTACTTGGAAAGTTAAAAAGCAGCTGCACCACCCAATCCTTCAAGAACTAGAACATTCAGTTTCTCTGTACTTCTTTCATCTTTGCTTGTGAACTGGCCAGCCCTTTTGTCTGTGCTTTGTACTGTTTTTGAAGCACTGAACCAATTAATGGCAGCAAACATGTACACTTCACCTTTTAAGCCACATTTTTCTCTAGAGTTAGAACAAGATCAGCAAAGTCAGCGTGCCAAGACAGAGACAGTGGTAGCATGAGTCATACAGTCCTGCCACAATCACTCAGCTCTATCCATGCCACACAAATGCAGCCACAGAATGAATGTGACTGGATTCACACAAAAATTCATATATGACCAGGCATGGTGGCACATGCCTTTAATCCCAGCACTTGGGAGCCTAGAGGTAGGAGGAGGATAGCCATGAGTTTTTGGCCACCCTGAGACTACATAGTCAGGTCAGCTTGGGCTAGAGTGAGACCCTGCCTCAAAAAAACAAAAAAAAATTCATATATGAGCATTATGATTTGAGTTTTATATAATTTGTCATATGATGAAATAGTGCTTTAAAACCTTTTGTATCAACCATTTAAAATGTAAAACCCATTGTTAACTGCTGTTTAACATATGAAAACAGGCAGGCAGTGGACCAGGTGATAGTGAGCCCACTCCTGCTTTAGAGTTAGGTACTCTGTCTTTTGCCTTCCAAGTTGTCACGGATTATTTCACCAAAGCCCTCAGTTGTGTATAACCTGGCTGACTGCTATTTTGCTAGGTTTTAGCTATGGTAGCATCCTGAAGGAGAAATAGGAGAAAGCTAGGTTCCTTTAGGCAGTTTCAGTTAGGAACTGAAGCCAGAGAAAACACATGCTACCTCTCCCTAGCATGCATAGAACTCTTGCCAGGACTGAAACTAGTGTCTGATCCACAACAGCTACAGTGTCCCCTACTGTCCTCAGTCTAGCATGCTATGGGCCTACACTACCCAGCTGGGCTGGCCCTGAAGCCTGTTCCTTCAAAGCTCCAAACGGTTCCTGGCCTTCCACTTGCATACCTGAATCTGCTGAAAGAATCCATTTTCAATCATATAAAGGACTACATAGTGAATTCCAGGTCAGCCTGGACTAGAGTCAGTTTTTTGTTAAAGGTAGGACAAGAACAAAAGTTGGGGTTCATACATTTGGGGGATCCTTCCTAAACCCACAAATCCTGCAAAAAATTCTACTTCAAATTTTCATTTTTATGTCATTCTAGGCCAAGATTTACTGAAATTACAAATATACCCCAAGCCTCACTGGCTTTTTAAATAAAGTTTAATTTCTACTTATGGCAGGTCAGCAAGAAAGTTCCACACAATGTCATCAGTCAGTGACCCAGGCCTTTGCAAATTCCATCTGTCCCCACATTTCTAAGATTGTAATACATGGAAAACTGCACATGGTAATGATGCAAGATTTGGGGATTCAGGGTGGTCCCTCAAGTACATGAACCCCAATTTTGGATTTTTAACAAAGGATTGATAAGAATGAACTCAAGAAGGATAAATTATGAACCATTAAGTTTATTTAGGGGGAAATCACAAATTGTGGGGTTCATTTATGGGAAACTGAGATGTAGGAAGAAGGCTAAAGCAGAGTCATAAACACGTGGGAAGTGAGAAACATGCACTCATGGGAAAACATTGCATAGTTCATAAAGCTCATTTAAGAGAAATGGAGGTCTTTAGGTAAGGACTGGAGTAGAGCCACAAATGCATGGAAGACAGAACTTCAGTACATATATAGGGTGATTTAGAAGAAACACACATATCATCCACTTTGTGCTTCCCCATGGAAGGAAGTTGAGGGCAAACAGTGAGAGCTTAAGGAAGAATAACACGGGGAAAATATCAAAGCAGAGACCAAGAAATTCAGATGAGAAGTGAGTAGTAAAGAGAAGTATACCCATGGCTTCCCCAAGTTTAGACAAGTTACCCAAGTAACAGGCCTAGAGTTAGAGAAGGCATCTGGGTGGTAGATCTGGAGTATAAGGAGAATATGTATATGGTGGATTCAAAGACCAGAGGAAAAATATACATGTAATTAAAGTGAGAAGTTACCCCAAGGTATAAAATACAGGCAAGCAGAGAATTATTCAAACCAAAAAACAGCATAGTGTTCTCCCCTCCCTCATCCAGCTAGGTGTGGTGGGAGTGGCGGGGGCAGACTCCCATGTGTTAGGCAGTACAGGATAAGGTCAAGAGAATCACAGGGAGGGGGAGGCCAAACACTATCTTTATAGCAGTTGAAAATGTACTCTTTTGTCAGATTCAGGTATGCAAGAGAAATAACCGATTGGGTTGCAGATTTGGAGGGCAGACCCCAGAGAGCAGCCCACCTAGTAGAATGCTAGACTGTGGGAAGCAGGGGACACTGTAGCCAGTTGTAGATGAGTCTTGATCAGATAGGAGTTTCATTCCTGCCAAGAAGAGTTGGCATGTTGAGCGGCATCTCCTGGGTCTTTCTGGATCTCAATTTCTCACTGAAAACTGCCTAAAAGAAACTAGCTTTCTCCTATTTCTCCCTCAGTAGGTTGTACACAAGCTCTACATCAGTGTCCTGAAGGTGCCTGTCACTCACATATCTGTTGCCAAAGAAAGTCACGGGGCCAATCTCCATTTCAAAGAAGTAGAGTCCTACCATGTTCCCAGGAAGATCAAGGACTAGGAAGTTTGGAACTCCCTTGGTGACTATAACACAGTTCTGAAAATGTTAACCAGTAAAGCAAAAATAAATCCCAATATATACAAATTTCTCAATGCCAGGCAAGAATTAAGCATCTAGCAAAGGACAAAAATTCCAATATGCCACAGTATAGAGACCACAATCTAGTGAAGGACACAAATCCAAATTCATTTATAAAAATTAATACAATTGAAGTAAGTTCTCATGTTGACTGAATAAAATTAATCACATAGAAGAAAACAATAAAAACAAAATAAAAGAAAGTAACATGCAATTGCCAGAGATTGCCAGAGTATGGCACACAGACCGAAGCTAGGGAAGCTGGCTGGCTGATTTTCAAACCAAATTTTACTGGCTCATAGCCAGGCTTGCTGTGCCTGCATTTCTACAGCAACTTTCAACCTACAACTGCACATGTGTGAGTAGTTATGACAGTGGGCATATGCTCTAGAAAAGTTAAACTACTCAGTAGCTTTTAAAAAAACAAATAGTATTTATGGAGTCTTCGGTCAGACAGCAAAGGATATGTTAAGATATATAGTAAAAATTAGATGAAATCAATAGTTATGATATTATCTATTCATGTGTGTGTGTGTAGTTACACATGTATGTGCATGTATGTGGATGCCAGAGGGAAACCTTGGATGTTGTCCCTCATGGACCCCATTCATCTCCTTGAGACAGGATATCTCATTGACCTAGGGCCTACCAACTAGACCAAATGGCTGGCCAGCAAGCCCCAGGGATCCTCCTATCTCCACTTCCCCAATACTGCACTTACAAGTGTGGGCTGCCATGCTCAGCATTTTACATGGGTGTTTGGCAATCTAACTCAGATTCTCATGTTTGTGATGCAAACACTTCATTGACAGTTATCTTCCTCACCCCTGGATATGACATTATTAATTCAGTGGAATGAAATGTCAACCTTTCTTAAGTCTACAGAAAACTCCCAAGTGCTAAAGAAGAGGAACATGAGCTCAGAATAGAACAACTCAGACTTCAATTTTATTTTAATCTCCACTATGAAATCCTTAAAGTAGAGGCTTGTTTAGTTTCTCAGATCAATTATTTCTTTGTAATCAAAAAAAGTTAAATAGCAGTCTTTCCATCCAAGTCAATCTTTCAATCTCTAATTTACCCTTCTTAGGAGATGGTTGTTCGTGTGAGCCCCATAGTAGAACTGAGGACACACTATTTCACAAAGTAGAGATTACTTGTAACATATGAATGATTTTAGGAGGTTATATCCACTTACAAAATACAGAAAGCGCTAAAACTTCACCACTCCAAGGTGACTTAAAGCAATACTTTTTTTTTTACTTTATTGACAGCTTCCATAAATACATACAATGTACCATAATCACAATCTTCTACATTTCCCCCTCCACTGAAACCCTTCTTCTTTCCAACTAACTAATCTCTCTTCTATTTTGGTGTCTTCATTGTTCCTCCTATTTTAGTGTCAGCCACTGTGAGGTCATGAATATCAAGGCTACTTTGTATCTGGAAGACAACATTATAAGCAGCCCTCCCCTTCCTTTGACTCCTACATTCTTTCTGCTACCACTTCCACAGTGCTGAACACTCCACTGTCACTTCTTCTCATCACTGATGCATTAACTAACTTTCATAACTACTGTGTTTCTGACACACATATAAGACCTGAAACTAGAAGAAAAAAGAGGGAGTACACTCCATGATATAAGTATAGGGAAAGACTTCCTGAATAAGAACATACTAGCAAAGGAAATTAGATTGATATTAATCTACTGGGACTTCTTGAAACCAACAAGCTACTGTAGACAACCCATAGAACAGGAGAAAATCTTCACCAGCTATACCTCCAACAAAGGTCTAATATCTAAAAATTACAAAGAACTCAAAAAACTAAGCAATAAAAAAAAATCAAACAACCAACTTAACAATGGGGTAGAGATTTAAACAGAGAATTCTCAAAGGAAGAAACACTAAGGAGATGTTCAACATCTTTAATAATCAGAGAAATACAAATCAAAACAACTCTGAGATTCCATCTCACTCAGGTCAAGATGGCATTCATCAAAAACTCCAACTAAGCCAGATATCCAGAGACACAGAGGCTCCCAAAACTTCATCACTGAAGTAGAACTAAAATGACCCCAATGTGGCTCAGGGAAATTCGTGGAAGAGGGGGCGAAAAGAATGCTAGAGCCACAAGTTGGGGCATTATACACAGAGACTTGGCATGCCCCCCATAACTCTTGACTACCCACACAATCCATGACCCACATTCCCCATTGATGAGGGTCCCTTTGGAAGAGGGAGGACAGGGAGAAAGATAAGGGAGCCAATACTATGAATGTAAAATCAGAATAATAAAAATAAAAATAAATTATTAAAAACAAACAAACGAAAACAAAAGAACCTGGAAATCCACCAATATCCTGAAACCCTCATGTCTCTCCTGAAGGTAGACCTGGCCTCAATTCCACAATTATTATCAGTGATGTTAACTTTTGGAATATATTCCTGGATTATTCCTAGATAATTTTGAATGCATATGAGTAGGTGAAAGTTGTGATGTTTAATTTTTTAAACATAATTAAAACCAAAAGTATCTTTAAAAAAAGTCAAATAACAATAAATATTGGTGAAGCCATGGGAAAAGACAAACCCTTAACCACTGCTGATGGGAGTGCAAACTTGTACAACCACTATGGAAATCAGTTTGGAGACTCCTGAAAAAGTTGAAAATAGAGTTACCATTTGATACATCAATACCACTTCTGGGCATATACCTTAAAGACTCTGATGTTTACAACAGAGATACTTGCTCTGCCATGTCTGTGGCAGCTCTCTTCAAAATAGCTGGCAACAGGAATCAGCCCAGATACCAATCAACTGATGAATGGATAATGTAGATATGGTACATATACACAATGGAATTCCACTCAGCAGTAAGGAAAAATGAAACAATAAAATTTATAAGTAAATAGATGGAGATAGAAAAAAAAAAAAAAACATTCCCAGTGAAGTCATGCAAGCACAGAGAGACAAACACCACATGTACTCTCTTACCTGCAGTTCCCAACCAGGATAGTTAGAGGTGAGTGCAAATGGTAGTCAGCACCATAAATAAAAACTAGAATGAGCCCAGGAGGGAGAAGAACTAGGGAGAGAGGAGGAGTTACCTGACAAGTTAGGGGAGGGCAAATATTGGGGCTGAGGGGACAAGTTACCTGACAAGTTAGGGGAGTGCAAATATTGGAAGGATAGGTGTAGGGAGGACAGGGAGGTCAGGGAGGGAATCACAGAAAAGTTAAGACACCATGGATCAATCCCACAGAAACTCTAATTCTCCTTGTGCATCTGGCTTATGTGGGTCCTGGGGAATTGACCGGAGTCCTGAGGCTTCTCAGGCAAACGCCTTACCCGCTAAGCCATTTCCCCAGCCCATTCATACCTCTCTCTCTCTTCTATTTCTGTCTCTCTCTCTCTGTCCCTCTCCTCTCTATACTCACTTTCTCTTTCATATTATCTTTATTTTCTTCCCTCACCTCCCTTGGCACTGACTTACAACTCCCAGTAACAGCACAGGGTTAACTTTCACAATGAGCTGTTGATCTGAGACACCTACAATGTCTCCCTCCCCCCCTCCCCCCAAAAAAGACAGATTTCTGTCAGTGTTCTTGATGACCCACCAAAGGTTAATGGTAAGACCCTACTGTCGAAGATAGCACACATGTGTGAGACAAAACATGGAGAGAACTGGCCAGAATCTGAAAGAGTGTCAGTCCCCAGACAGTTAGCTAGTCTAGTGCCAGAGGGTGCTACACGAGCAACTGAGGGGAAATGGTCAACATCTGTCCAAACAACTTGCAGTCTAAGCTACCCAGCAGGAAACAACCTGATGTAATGCTCAAACAAGTGCAGTAGTGGCACACAGCCATGGTGGGCAACCAACTGCTCTTGATTTGGCTAATAGATCCATTCAGTGGAATGGAACTCATTGCTGGAACTGGGAAATAAGTCAAAACCATGTACAAAAATGAGCTCAGTCTCCAAGATCAAGACACCACCAAATGTGGGCAAGAAGAGGGCCTATGCATATAAAATTCCCTCTAAAATATCTATGGCCATCCCATATATCCAGAACTAACTTCTCTCTCCATTTGAGAATTTGCTTATCTTTTTCAGATGGACAATGAACCCGAAGGGAAAATCGGCCAATCACACCTCACCAGGGCCCCAGCTGAAACCATAGAGTAATGCAGGGGAAGGGCAAGAGTATAGCATTCTTGGTGATCATGACACCAGAAAAAGGCCCATAACTGGAAGAAAACAGTCACCAACAGCATGAATAAGCAGGAAACCTTGCAGACTACAAAACCAACCTGGACTGGACAAGAAGGACACACTTGAGCAATAGTGATTCCTAATGACTTTCTTATTTTCAGTCTTATTTTGCTCAGTAGAGACTGCATCTGACTTACTTACACAGCTTAGTTCAACACAAAGATGCTCCTGTTGCCAAGTATCACACAAGACCATTGCTGATCCTTGTGCATAAGAGGAAGAAATGGGTGTGATTTATTCTAGTTCTATACCAAATTTGCTTCTAATTCTACCCTACAAAGTATTCTGATCACATTAGGTAAAGACCCTATATTGTGACATTGTCTTTTGTGATTAATTCTGAAACTATTTCCTCCTGCGTTATTACCAATTATCTTAATATTTATTTAGTAGGATACTTTGGCACCACTATAAATTTGTGTATTACATGTTAACATTCAAGTTATAAAGAAATCAAGGGCAATGTCAACAGAGCACGAAACTGCCAGAAGACCCTAAAGAGACTCATGTCACATGACAGACCAGGTACAGTCACCTAATTATGGTCCATGTCCTGCAAGTGACTTCAGCATTCAATATACACACATGATCTTAAAAGGATACAGAAATTAAATCTTCAAAGAACTGAATTTAAAATTGCTGACTCTGGGGCTGGTTTAGCAGTTAAGGCACTTGCCTGCAAATCCTAAGGAACCATGTTCTATCTCTCTCCAGATCCTACATAAGCCAGACGCACAAAGGTGAGCCAAGCACAAGGTCACACGTGCACACTAGGAGTTCAACTGTAATGGCTGAGGCTCTGGCATGCCAATTCCCTCTCTCTCTCTCTCTCTCTCTCTTTCTCTTGCTCTTACTCTCTCTTAAAAAAAAGTGATAGCTCCTCTAAGGACCATGCTAGAAAATAATCTTACTTGCAGATTCTATTATTTACTTTTCTCGCAAGATAAATTGCACATATTCATTATTTTAAATTAAGGTATTACATGCTACTATTGCACAGGTGTGTACATATTGTATGGCTGGTTGATTTTGTAGTTTGCATGATCCCTTGCTTGTTCACACTGTTGGTAACCATTATACCCCAGAGGCTCATATAAAACTTGCAGCACTATGAGGACTAGCCAGCAAGAAACTGGCTTCCTTCTTGGTTCCAGCATGATCTCTCTATGTCTGATGTTCCTGGGTTGTGGTGTCTTCAGCAATAGAGTCTTGCTATTTTATACCTGGTGGGTACCCAAGTGCTTTGGCAGTGGCCTGCATTATTTTGGGGGCTCCTCTGGCCTCCCTGACCCCACAGTGAATACTGACAACCCAATTGAAGAAGGTCCTCAGTGAAATGGGGCAAGGAGAGAGGGAACATAGAGTATAGCACAATGGGAATATGAACAAAATGTAATATTTTTATACAGTAAAGCTCACAATCAAAAAACATTAAAAGTGCTGGGCATGGTGGCACATGCCTTTAATCCCAGCACTTGGGAGGCATAGGTAGGAGGATCACCGTGAGTTCAAGGCCACCCTGAGACTACATAGTGAATTCCAGGTCATCCTGAGCTAGAGTAAGACCCTACCTCGAAAAATGAAAAAAAGAAAAAAAACATTAAAAGTACCAAAATCAAAAGATCGCTAGATTAGAAATGCTGGAAGCATAGGAAGTTTTTTATTTCTATCATAATGAAAGTGCTTAAAACATTGAGGTGATACCTTCTGGTTTTTTTCTTTCATGTGCTGTATTTTGTTCATATGTATCCTGAAGACTAGATGTGAGAACCACATTTCAGAAAGAACTCATTGAACTGTGGTTGAGTAGATTATAGAAGTAAGGAATGAAGGTAACTCTGACGTGAAGATGGAGAAGAATGAAGCGACCTTTCCAGCCTGGTCCTGCGCATGGACACACATGTCCATGGTATTGCCAACATCATGACTTCCATGAGGTCAAATGATTCCTAATGAAATTCTCTCAACTATAGCACCCATGTAATTTCCATGAAGCAAGTCCAGTGACTAGTGAGTGAAAGCCAGGAGAGGGGCTTAGCTAGTGGGTGAACTGCTGTTACTGATATGACAACACAAGGGTGTTGGGAAAACGTTGCTCATTTCTGTTTAATCTCACTGGAAAACTGCTGACCTGTGCTCACAGCCCACGTCAGAGGATTATCTGTACTATCTGTCCAGTAGTTTCCTCAGGCACAGTTACACTTGACCTTCTGTGTCTGCAAGAAAGTGTGCCAAGGCTGAGAACATGCTAGCTGCATTTTTCCCAAGCAATTCAGAGGACACATAAGCCTTGAAGATTATTGACTTTTAAAAATAATATATCTTGATCCAGAAATACCTAAAGTAGATAATTGGTCCTGTGTTTACAACATCAACTTGAAAAGAGAAATGGTAATACGTTTCTACAGATAAGAAACCAGATTAACTTGCTTGACTATCACATTCTAGTCATCATATTTGTGTGTGTGTGTGTGTGTGTGTGTGTGTGTGTGTGTGTGTATGCAAACAATATGCTGCCTGTAGGCCTTAACTACATTTTTTGGAAAGAAATAAAAAGAAGGCACACATACTTTACACTCACCAGTTGTATTTTCAATCCCCATCTTTTCTTTTTCCATACCATTTTTCATCCACCAATATACTATATATTATTCTAATGACTATTGACAGACTCTTGCTATAGGCTATAAGGTCCATGAGGTCAGGCACCTATATTTTCTCCATTGATGTATTCCAGGAGTCTAGACTAATGTCCATTACTTATGTACATACTCATTGTCACACAATAATTATATAATGAAAATCAATAATTTTATAATGAGATTTTATTCTACATCATATGTAGGTTCTGTAATCAGTGTTCATAAGCTACAAAATGCCAAACATTTTCCTCAAGGACAAGGCAATAAATATGTTGAGATTTACAAGCCATAAAGTCTCTATCACAGACATTCAACTCTACTATTATAGAACAAAACAGCTTTAGGTTATAGGTTAATACCAGCAATCCCAGTAAGGAGGGCCCTCAGTGGAAAGGGGGCAGGGAGGAATGAAATGATGGCACTAACATATGATGTATCCATACCGCTTTTTACTTAATAAAAATTGAATATGGCTGGGTTCCAATAAAATATTAGCAAAGTTGTTGAATATAATTCTAAGGTGCCATGAAATCGTTTTTTTAACCCCAGATATTTAGAAGGTAAAATCTTTTGGCTTGATATGGCTTACAGGTGATTGATTGACAATATAATTTCCAATAATTGTCTTTAGAAGGATTTTCTTGAGAATAAAGTATCCTTTTATTTAACACTTTGGCATCTTCGTGATGGCAAAGGAGGAGGACTTGACAAATCCAATGACCTCATCATTGCCTTTGTACTTCTTAAAGGGACACCACAGAAGTGTCAGTCCAGCCTTTCTTGTTAATTTGTGCTTGCATTATTATTTTCAATCAAGGATTTCTTGACAATAATCTTTTTAAAGCCATGTATCCTTTTATGAATGTTTGTTTCATTGAGCTGGAAGTATAAAATCTAAAAATCTATCAATAAGGTCGGGGTAAGCTGCTGTGTGCCACAGAGTGCTGAGAGCAAGGGACCCAGTGATATGATACAGCACTATATATTCCCAAAAGTACCACAGAGGATCTACATCCAAAACTTTTTGATGGAGGATTTGTGCCAATCTTGACCCAGGGGCTAAAATTCAGTTTAATTCATTTTATTACATTTAAAACATAGATACATAATATTTTCTTTTTGTTTTCCCAATGGTTAGTTTTACCCACTCACTTCCTCTTTGAAGATCATAAATCTGGTATAGTAGTTGCACTCCACATAATAAAACTGGAGAAAATTTTCCATTTCAAATTATCCTATTAAATTATTTTTTTAAAGCACAACATGGAGCTTACATTCAAGTGATGGAAGACAAACCCTAAACTGGATGAAATAAGTAAGTTATTAGCCACAATGTGATAAATTCTATGCAAATAAAAATGAGTTAAATGGAAAGATCGATGGAAATATTTTGACTAAATATTAAAGCTGTCAAGACCAGTCTCATTAGGGGCTGGAAAGTAGGTCCTTGTCAGTTCTCTCAGTAACAACACCATGTCTCCTGTCTCCTTTTTCAGATCCTAGGATGAACCCCACCTCAGCTCACAACTTGTACATCATTAAGGTAAGTAACCCATCCTCAAACTAGTGCCACACTTAACCATAGCACTAGCCTTGCCTCCAGTTTGGGGCAAGCCTTCCTTATGGTCCAGGCCAGTCTCTTTGTGGGAGCCTTCTTTCCAGAGATCCCCATGGATTTTGCTTCTTTCTTAATAATATATATCTTCCACCTGGCTCACTCTCTTAGGTAACCTCTTAGGTTATAAACAGCAATGGTGTATCTTAAAGCCACTGTCTTTACTCTGAAATGCTTCTTATTTCAGTTCACCCTTGGATATCAGACAAGCGTGTTTGTTCCCACACCTTCCATTCTATATCCTTCACATTTACAACCACAGACTCTGGCTTTTCTTCTCCATGTCTTCTCCAGAACTGCAAGTGCTAAGGATCATAACAATGTAGAACAGAGCAGAACCATGTACTTAAACGTGTGATTTGTCATAAAGTTTTTGAAGCTCAGTAGAAAATGATAAGGCAGGGATAGTTGCGTTATTATTTTAAGACATCTACTTTAGCTACCTTTATGGGTCCCTCCTGCCTCTTAAATTTTGACCCACTTTAACTTTTCAGTCAATATTCTCTCTTTAGGAAATGTTACCCACCTTTATGGTTTTGACTATCACAGAAGCATACACTCACGAGGCTCAACCTGCAGAGCATTGAACCAAATGCAGGAACCTTGTGAGTACAGAATCCTCTGTGAAAGCACAGGTCACACACCCATGCGGCTTATCAGTCAGTCTCCCCAACTAGCCCCACTTCTACTTCTGCATATATGGTTGTGGTGGTTTGATTCAGGTGTCCCCCATAAACTTGGGTGTTCTGAATGCTGGGTTCCCAGCTGATGGCAATTTGGAAATTAAAGTCTCCTGGAGGCAGTGTATTGTTGGGGGGCGGGCTTATGGGTATTATAGCCAGTTCCCCCCTGCCAGTGTTTGGCACACTCTCCTGCTGTTATTGTCCATCTGATGTTTGCCAAGTGGTGTTGTCCCACTTCTGCTCATGCCATCGTTTTCTCTTGCCATGATGGAGCTTCCCCCCCCTCAAGTCTGTAAGCCAAAATATATCTTTTTTCATACAAGCTGCTGTTGGTCAGGTGATTACTGCCAGCAATGCAGATCTTCATATCCAAATGCCTACTGAACACATAGCATGCACCTATATAATGAAATGTATGACCTTCCTTCCATAGCCCCAAAAGCCTTTATCTCACACAATCCCTGATGTCTCTTCAGGGCACATCAACTTGTTTGTAGATCTACATTTGTTACTGATAGAACTCCTAGAGGTTAAACAATGGTCTTATTTATGCCATATTCATAAGCTAATTCAGTGCATGCCTCAGAAACTAAGTACTGAGTTGAATGCAAAGGTTTTCTGCTTAAAGGATTTCACTCTACATCACTGGCATGAAGACATTCAGCTTCAGTCCCAGGCATATTCCCGAGGGACTGGTGTCTAGTCATCATACTTCAGTATCACAGTTAATGTTGTCTCACCCAGAACTATTTTATCACATGCCCATTAAAATTTGAATTCATTGTCAAAGTTATCAGAATCTATGTCCAAATATTGGATAGAGCACCTAGAATAGGAGCAAGACTTTCATCATTAAATTACTTTTCCTTTTTCTGACTACATCTTTACTTGAAACCATAAAGCAATAATATTTGGGGACTCTAGGTTTTCTCAAAACCAAAACTTGAAATTTTAGGTTAGTCTATTGATTTGACCATCTGTACTCTGTCTAGCACAACCAATGAGTGCAGGAATGATTTTGTTTTGAGGCCAAGAGCTCTCACTGTGAATTTATTTTAATGGACTACTTGTGTCCTAATGACCTATGTGTACAAGTATAGAGTTAGCACACCATAAGATGTGACTCCATACTTGTACACAAGACATAGGCACCATAGGAAGGGCTTCGTTGTACTTTATGTCTCACAGCCATCTCTTTCCCAAGTCATTTATTTTCATTTTTACTTTGTAGTTGCATTTATTCATGACTTTGAGTGTGGATATTAATCACACATAATGAGTTCATTGTTGTCTCTATGGCCTCCTGCTGTCTCTGAGACCATGTTGTTGTGGTTTTGCAATCCTCTTTCTCCGGGGAGCAGGGTTAGAACTGGGACCATTTTCCTACTTTCCTTCACTTCCCCTTTCTTTGTCGTCTAACATTTTAAACCGGTTCTTGCTTTCTTGATGTCTGGTGTTTGTCCTCCCCTTCTCCCCTTCAAAGATCACTTCTCCTTTGTTACTCTCACTCTCTTCACTCACAGAATTTCTCAATGGAAGTTCCTCATTTGTCATTTCACCCTGGAAGTGTCAATAAATTTTCTTATAACTTCAACTTAGTGTCTTCAGTCATGAATAATGCAATTATGAAGATCAACAAAACTACTTATTCAGAATATTAAAAAAACTGACTAACTCATAGTATTGGATATCAGACACTCGCACAGAAGCACCAACTTTTACAAGGACTCTATTAGGATGCATGTAGGAGGTCATCCATGGTCCTGCATTGTGTTCTTTTGCATGGCTGTCATGTACTAATTGTGGTGGTTTGATTCAGGTGCCCCCATAAACTTGGGCGTTCTGAATGCTAGCTTCCCAGATGATAGAGATTTGGAAATTAATGCCTCGTGGAGGCAGTGCATTGTTGGGGGCGGGCTTATGGATATTATAGCCAGTTTCCCCTTGCCAGGGTCAGGCACACTCTCCTGTTGCTATGGTCCACCTTATGTTGGACAGGGGGTGATGTCCACCCTCTACTCATGCCATTGTTTTCCCTTGCCATCATGGAGCTCCCCCTCAAGTCTGAAAGCTAAAATAACCCTTTTTTCCCCAAAAGCTGCTCTTGGTCGGGTGATTTCTGCTAGCAATGTGAACCAGATTGCCACAACTATGAACTACATCTTGTCACAAGATGTATCAAACTGGCTGCAACAAGAAGAGAGTAATGGGATTTCAAATCGAGCGATATGAACTAGCATGAAGTGAAAAAATATATCTCATCAGGAAAAAAAAAATGATTTTAGCTTATGAAAGTGCTTTGGAATTTCCATAGAAGAAAATGTGCAAATTCTGTGTCATCTTAGAGAACAAAGATCAACAAGAAGGCACTCTAGAGAAACATATTTCAGCTCAGAGTGAAGAACATTCCAGTGGTCAGAGCTGGCTTAACATGAACAGGGTGTCAAAGAAAGTTACACAATGCTTGTTTCTAGAGAGCTTTAAGGAAAGAACAGATCAATAGTGAATTGGAGTATCGTCACACATGTGATAGGAGCTGACTGAATGACACAGACTTGATGTTGTGTGTTATTTTACGAACTTTAAATGTCAGTATACAAAGTGATGAGGTCTTTCTCTCTCTCTCTCTCTCTCTCTCTCTCCATATATATATATATATATATATATATATATATATATATATATATATATATATACATGCTTTTATACTTTGATATTTATATAAATGCCATTATAGTTTGTTATTGCTCATCCTTGTATTAATTAGTTTTCATATTGTTGTGGAAAATACCTGACAAAAGAAACTTAAGGAGGAAGGGTTTATCTTTGGCTTATAGTTTGAGTATATAGTTCATCATGGTAGGGAGGGCATGCTGGCAGGAGCATGAAGCAGTTGGTTACAAGGTGCCCGCCTTTAGGAAGTAGAGAGCTATAAATGCCAGTATTCAGCTATCTTTCTCCTTTTCTTATGCAGCCGAGAATCTTTTACCCATGTAATAAGGTCTTCCTACCTCAATTAACCCATTCTAGAAAATTCCTCACAAGCAAGCCAATCCAATCAGGTTGACAAGATTTTCCCTTCCACATGCCTGTTGCCATTCCACCCATTGTCACCTCTTTACTGGTCACCTTTCACCCTTAAAATAAGCAGGGTGAGGATAGAAGTGTAGTTTGTGTCTTTTTAAGGCTTCACTGCAGAGGACCTGCAGTTTCAGCTGAACTGAGACTGTGGGGAAGTACCTTGCTGTGGTAAAATAGAAGAGTGATGGCTACAGATGAAAAAACCAGATGGAATTCAGGAGTGCATTCCAGTATAGGGACCACCATGAAATGCCCAAGCTCTGTATTCAGAGACTGTGAGCCAACCCTGCTTTAATGTAGCTTTAACTAGTTCCTTAAATGGGCATTTTTCCCATGATATGGAAAATTAATGAAGAAAACCTTCCAGTTATTCTTTGAGGTTCTATCAGTCTACTCTTCTTGGACCCAAGCCATATCATAATATTATTGCTTGAAATTGTTTCTCTCCTTTGTCCCCTTTTCCTTTATCAGCCTTTTAGCATAGATAACTGATATTTGATTCTGTATCTCAAGACTTCTCTTCATGGACAGGATATGGATATACTACATATGTCTATAAGGGACAGAAGGGGCAAAAGATAAGTAGAGATAGGGGGAAAGATAGGGGAGAGAGAAGGAGATAGGGAAAGAGATTGAACAGAGAGAAATAAAATTTACAAAATATAGGGAAATAAATGACTCTTAGCCTAATAACAACACAAAGACATGAGTGAGCTGAACCATGATTTCAGAGACTTTCCTAAGTTTAGAAGGTACCAAATAGTGATGGTCATGGTGTGAAACAGAGAAAAGAAGTCAGAACAACAGCACGGGTATGACAACAGGTCTCAAAAAAGATTTGCACCATCAAGTCAGTATTTGTTTCAGTACTTGCAGTGAGATCAGACTCTTAGTTCATAGATTATTTCCTTCAGTATAAACCTTCAACTCATTTCTGCCCTGACAAGTCATTCATGATGCTGGGTTTAGAAAGTACTGTCAGTATGTGCTGTTCTAAAACCACCCCAGACTTATGAAAACCACACTGAGGAGAAAATAAACATAAAAGTTCTTTGTATGTGACCCATCTCCAAAAGATCAACTTAATCCCACTGACAGCACATCGACAGAAATTTATTTCTCTGTCATACCAAAGGATTTATGGTTAAATTTTACTTCTCAGTGAAGAGCAAACATTTCATTCTATATAGCAGAAGCAAAGATTTTATAAATGTTTTAGGGGGAAATGTTCGTCAGTCTAACTGCATGATTATTTCTTGTTTTCCCTAATATCTTCATCTTAAAGAATAGCATTAAACATGAAGATCACAAAGCAGTTGTGAGCGATGATGTTTGCTTTAACTAGGAGGGGACGTGGGGAGAATCCATGGGACTAGAGCTTTTGTACTGACATAAATTAAGCTTGGATATGGCTCATTAAAGACTAAGAGACAGCTTGATGCATTGGACTTTTGGAAGGATGGAAACAGAACTCTAAGTAAAATAAGAAGTATTTTAGAGAAATGAGTAGTTAATTTGAAAGTTTTATAAATACCTATATACAGAGTTGGTGAAGGTCAGAGGGAAGAAAGAAAATAAAATAGCAATAGGCAGGATTGTAGAAGAGAACCCCAGTGATCCATATCATATAGGATTCTCTTACTTACAGAAGATGTGTAGCCTGGGAATATGATGAGTCTATCTTCTAAGAACAGTCCAGCAAATATCAAATTTTTGCCAAAATATGTGTGGTGTCTCTCATTTTATTAGGAACAATCAGTTCTTTTCACAATTTATTATTCAGTATATTCATTTTGCAACTCACAGCCTGTTTCAGTTGTCATAAAAGTTGAATGATAAGCATTAAGTGAATATTATCTTTGTCATATACTGTGTTTTCCTAATACAAAACTATGTAAAGTAATAAAAATATTTATGCTATGGTCAGTGAAATACCAAACATTTATTGCCAAAATTTTTGTTATGCCTTTCCCAGCCAATGGAAATTATTTTATTCAGAAGGCTTTTATAGTGTGTCAATTAATATTAAAATCTATCACAGTCAAGTGTCATTGGTGAATTACAAATACCACCATTAGACATGGTTCCTCTTTTTAATATGATAATCTTTAAATCCAAATTGGGAGAGTCATGGGAAGGGATTATATCTTAGCAAATTTAATCAGATATAAAAACTTCAAGTTGCTGTGGAACTTGACTTTATTTTCAAGAGCACAGAGGGAGCAATACATCTACTTTTACTAAGAAATTCAGGCTAAATTTAAATCTCCTTCCAAAGGTTGGTATATTACTTTTTTCCCTTGTATTATATATTGTTTGGTATAGTCATTAATATATTATATCTGATGATTATTATGTGGTAAAATGCTTGTTTTCCAACCATGGTAGCAAGTTTTTTTTTCAATGTATATTTTTTATTTATATTATTCTGATTTTACATTCATAGAATTGGTTCCATTGTCCTCCTCCCCTTCCTCCCACTTTCAAAGGGGCCCTCATCAATGGGGAATGTGTATCATGCATTGTGAGTTTGCTCAAGAGTTCTGGTGGATAGGCCCCAGTCTCTGTGCATAATGCCCCAACTTGTGACTCTAACAATCTTTCCGCCCCCTCTTCCACGAGTTTCCCTGAGCCACATTGGGGTCATTTTAGTTCTGCTTCCTTGATGAGGTTTTGGGAGCCTCTGTGTCTCTGGATATCTGGCTTATGATTGGAGTTGGATGTTCTCTGTGTTTATCTCCTTCAGCCTTTTTCTGGTGTTGTGATCACCTAACCACACCTCACCAGCTGAAACCATAGAACAACGCAGGGGAAGGGCAAGAATACAGCGCTCAAGGCCATCACAACACCAGAAAAAGGTAGCAAGTTTTTTAAAAGTTAATTCAGAAATTAAGATTCACTCTTTTCAATTCATAAACATTTGCTAGGCACCAAATATGATAACTAATAAAACTCAGATTTGGGGCTGGAGAGATGGTTTAGTGGTTAAGGCACCTGCCTGCCAAGCCTAAGAACCCTGGTTCCAATCTACAGATTCCACGTTTAGCCAGACGCAAAAAGTGATGCAAGGGCGCAATGCCACACTTGCCTTCAAGGGGGAACATGCATCTGGAGTTCGTTCACAGTGGCTGAGAGGCCACTGGCATGTCCATTCTCTCTCTCTCTCTCTTTGTCTTTCTCAAATAAATAAAAAAAATTTAAAAACTCAAATTTTGTTGAGTGCTTATTACTCAATCAAAATAAGACATAATTGTAACTCATGCTATAAATGTAATAATAAAGGTCTATATAAGTCACTGTGGTTACCAAGAAGCAGGGTTATACTGCCCTGAGAAGCTCAGAGAAGATGATACAGAGGAGGTGACCAGTAGAAAAGGAAGGACAGCCCACAGTAGTAACAGCATTTGCAACTAATGACATTTTCAAGAAAGAACCTAGGTATCCTAGGTATATGGAGTCATGACATGTGGTTCAGTGAGAGTGAAGCACAATTTTCTCCTATCTAAACATTGGTGGTCACCTGGGGCATCATTTTACCCTTATGTGTACTTCCCTCTTCCTTTATGCTTCAAGATCATTGCCCATGACAGCTGTTCACTGTATTAGTACTGTTGATAAGAATAATAAATATTTACAATAGCACCTATACAGGTCTTTGTGGCAATGAGTTTTGTTTAAATGAATTCAATGGTAGTGACCAAACTCTTATTGTCTAGCAATCAGCTGAGACCTCATGGCCAAGAAGCGTGTTGCTGTGATTGGAGCTGGAATTAGTGGACTGGGGGCCATCAAGTGCTGCTTAGATGAAGATTTGGAGCCTACCTGCTTTGAAAGAAATGATGATATTGGAGGCCTGTGGAAATTTCAAGTAAATCTCAGTTTTGTTTTTTTTTTTTACTTCAAGTGTGTAACTTCTTAAAATAACTATAACGACTTAGATGAAGGTTTCTTTAAATGGAACACATAGCACATTGCATTTAAAGAATTATTTAGTGACTCTAACCTTTTTGCTTATGGGACTGATTGAGAAAGGATGAAAACACATATCAGCTTCAGATTAGGAATGTAGCTGAAATTCCATGTGATCCTAAGAAATATTAGGAAAGAAATGATGGTTAAAGGTAATGTTACCTGTTCAGATGCTATTGTGGCCAAGGTTAAGAGATACTATAGATTTTTTTTTTTTTTTGGAGGGAGACACAGAGAGAGAGAGAGACTCTTAGCTGCTGCGAACAATATCCAGATGTGTGCACCCCCTTTTGGTCAAGTGTGGCATTGCACTCTTGCATCACTTTGCATCTGGCTAAATGTGGGACCTGGAGATTGGAACCGCTGGAGATTGGAACCAGCCTTCTTTAGGCTTAGGAGGCAGGTGCCTTAACCACTAAGCCATCTCTCCAGCCCAGAGATACTATAGATTTTTATGCTAGGGTCAGATGGTTGACAATTGTTGGCCTTCTACATGCAATTGGATATTTCATTCTGTGGTCACCCTTCATTAAGTATCCCAGGGCATATTGTGGGACTGTAGCTCGGCGTGTGTGTGTGTGTGTGTGTGTGTGTGTGTGTGTGTGTGTGTGTGTGTGTGTATCAAAGGGAAATGACTTTACTTTCTCTGAGCTCTTTATAACAAGAGACTGATGCCCTTGAGGGATTCAAATATGACACTCAATATCGGATATGCTCATGCTCCCAACTGTCCCATCTTCTTTTGCTGCCTCAGTCTGCTATTGGTGGACATGACTGTGAAGTCATGGGTTTACAAGTAGTATTTTCTAGTGTGATCAACAATTCTAAAAATTCTACTCTCCGGTCAGTCATGGATGGCTCATGCAACATCTTATGAGTATGCATTGATGAACTGACTTTCTTCTTGGGCACTTAACTCTTGTCCCCACTCAGGCCAGGTGTCACCAGGGCTTTTCTTTCCTATGGAAAGTGATCTTTTTGGACAACTCACCAACCTCACTATCCCTAGAGCAAGATCTCCTAGAGCAAGCCAATGCTCAAGGAACATCCTCTATACTCCTCAGACACATCCTCTAATATGGTGTTAGTATCATTCAAAACCTCTCTCTTCAACCTGTGTAATTTTCTTCCTTTTCCTTTTTACCTGTGGGGTTTTCTATGTATTTGGCATTCTATTGAAAAATATTCATAGCCAGGTGTGGTGGTGCATGACTTTACTCCCAGCATTGGGAGGCAGAGGTAGGAGGATCATCAAGAGTTTGAGGCCACTCTGAGACTACACAGTGAATTCCAGGTCAGCCTGGGCTTGAGTGAAACCTTACCTTGAAAAAGCAAAAAAAAAAAAAAAAAAAAAAAAAAAAAAAAAAAAAAAAGAAGAAGAAGAAGAAGAAAAAATTCCTGTTGTTTATTCTTGATTAAAAACTTTATTTATTCAACAAATATTTTTGAACTCTTACTATGTGCCAGACACTTTCTGAACTTTGTAGTTTCAGGGGAATGTGCCGCTAAATATAAAAATCATAACCACTGGGGAGCTGAAATTCTAATAGGGAAGGGAAATAAAATAAACAAGGGAGGGCTAGAGAGATTGCTTAGTGGTTAAGGCACTTGCCTGCAAAGCCAAAGGACCCAGGTTCAATTCCCCAGGACCCATGTAAGCCAAATGCACAAGGTGACACATGCATCTAGAGTTCATTTGCTGAAGGTCCTGGTGGGCCCATTCCCTCACTGTCTCTCTCTCTCTCTCTCAAATAAATAAAATAAAATTTAATTTAATTTAAAAATGAATAAAAAATAAACAAGTAATATAACTAATATTTGTAAAGATAATATAGAAGTTACAGTATTTAATACAAAAGTTACAGCATTTCTGAACTAACAATCTTGGAACTGGTTTCCTTTCCAGATTCAGCCAGATCTCTTGATGTTCTGCATTGGCAACATTTTGTGTCTTCAGCAAAAG
Source organism: Orientallactaga sibirica (assembly GCA_036365145.1). Classification (NCBI taxonomy): domain Eukaryota; kingdom Metazoa; phylum Chordata; class Mammalia; order Rodentia; family Dipodidae; genus Orientallactaga; species Orientallactaga sibirica. Next base: position 30,939 of record JAEOAD010002854.1, on the reverse strand, counting down.
GGTCTTACCCTTTACCACAGGGGGGATAATCAAGTGCTTTGATAGAAGCCTGTCTTGCTGTGGGGATTTTGTAGGTCTCTCTAATCAATAGCTCAGTGTGGATTGTAAGCAATTTCGGGTACTAGGAGTTACAAGCCAGAGCCAAATACTTTGGGGTCAGACTTAATTCCACCCTCTCCAGGGCCCCTCTTGCCAGCAGATCCCTCCATGTTCTTCTTGAGGATTATTTTAGTCTGCTATCCAAGGAGGCAGTTTTCTATGGTAACAATTCATTTTGGATTTGGTTTTGTGTATATCTCCCACTTCCCTCCTGTTCCCCTCCCACAAAACCCTTCCAGACTTCTTATGTGGCACTTGAATCGTCTGTCAGGTATGCCTGCAACTCAATCTGGTCTACCTTATAAACCACAGGTGAAGGAAAACATGTGTTATTTGTCTTTCTGTGGTTATGTTAGTTCACTTAGCATGATTTGTTACAAGTCGGTCCATTTTCCTACAAATTTCCTTATATCATTTTTCCTTACTGCTGAGTAGAATTCCATTGTGTGTATGTACCATATGTTCATTATCCAATCTTCAAATGATGGGCATATGGGTTGATTCCAGTTATTAGCTATTGTAAATTGAGCAGCTTTAAACATGGTTGAACCAATGTCTTTGCAGTAAAGAGTGGAGGCTTTAGGGAAGATGTCCAGTAAAGGAGTGGCTGTGTCAGTTGGTAGATCTATTTTCATCATTTTCAGAAGTCTCCATATGGATTTCCGTAGTGGATGTACAAGTTTTCACTCCCACAAGCAGCACATGAGGCTTCCTCTGTCCATTCATCCTCATCACCATTTACTGCCATTTGATTTTTTAATGATTGCCATCCTTTCTGGATTAGAATATCATAGTTGTTTTAATTTGCATTTCCCTGATGGTTAAGGCTGTTGAACATTTTCTTTTGTGAATATTAGCCATTTGTATTTCTTCCTTTGAGAAATCCCTATTCAATTCTCTGCCACATTTTTGAGTTGGTCTAGAATTGTTTTATGAAATTGGGTGTACCCATTGTAGCTACTCCTACATGCTTTTTGGCTGTCTATTTGCACATTGTTTTCTTTATTTTCCCATTTAATGCATGACTTTGCCAGCTAAGTGTGTTTATTGCTGTACTGTTGTTGATTATTTTTCTTGTTTATAATTATTTATTTGAAAGAGTGAGAGAAAGAGGAAAGGCAAGAGAGAGAAAATGGGCAAGCCAGGGCCTCCAGCTGCTGCAAACAAACTCCAGATGCATGTGCCACTGTGCATCTTGCTTACTTGGGTCCTGGGGGATTGAACCTGGTTCCTTTGGTTTTGCAGGCCAACACCTTAACTGTGGAACCATCTCTCCAGCACCTCTTTTTCTTGTTGATTCACATGCTGTTTGTTCTAATTCTTCATAGTTTTTCTAGTTTTGGAATAAGAGATATTTTATTGCTTGTGAAATTGCTCTGTCCTGTCTTTGGTATTGGTGATGACCATCCTTTTCTGCATGGAGGACTCTTTTAAGTGTCTTCACAATTCAGGCTTAGTTGTCATGAATTATTTTAGCTTGTACTCATGTTGCAAACTTGTATTTCTTCAATTTTAAAGGATAACTAGGCTGGATAGTAATTTTGGTTGTCATTATTTATGTTCTGGGCCTTGAATACATGCTTTTCTGGATATTAAGGTTTTTTCTGAGGGGTCTGACATGATTCTGATGAGTTTCCCCTTACGTGTGAGTTGACATTTCTCTTTCGAAACTTTTAATAGCTCCATGTTTTATTACACACCTGACTTCTTTAGTATGTTTTGAATCCTATATATATTACTACCAGTTTTTACAGTCAAAATATTTTATATTGATCCCTGTATTTGTTTTTTCTAGTAGTTCCATTTCTTCTTTCACTTATACACTTCCATTTTGGTTCATTCTCATTCAGCCTAAACAACTGTCCCTCATAAATTTTGCACTATCATTGGCAAAAAAAATTACCCTCACTGTTGTTTGTCTGAAGATGCATTTATTTCATGGACATTTTTTACTGGCTCTAGAAGTCTAGGTAAACATTTTTATTTTATCATTTTAAAGATATAGTTCTCTGATTCTGACATACATCATTTTTATCGAGAAGTCATACACCAGATTTATTGCTGATTCAATTATGTTTTATTGTCAATTTTATGAATGTATATAAAATATTTGGTTTTATGAATGTATATAATGTATTTTGATCATAATCTCCTCCATTAATGTCTCAACTCCTATTTCTGTCTCTTTTTTGCTTAACCCTTTCTTCTTTCCAACTTTCCCCTCTTCTACTTTGGATGTCTTTTGTGTGTGAGCGAGAGAGAATGACCCTGTGGGTTTAATTATAGATGCTTACATGGGTATGAGTGAGATATTATTTAACTTGTTTTCTAGAAGATATAAGTGTTAGTGAAAAAAGTGTTAATGACAGGCAGGCAATGTACTGCTTCACCATATGTGAGGCTATTTTTTTAAAAGTATTTTGATGGTCTTGTAATTATGAAGGTTCTTATATTGAGAGGCTTTCCTTTGTAGAAAAATCCTTCAGTGAAAATGCCTAGTATCTACAAATCTGTGACCATCAACACTTCAAAGGAGATGATGTGCTTCAGTGACTTCCCCATACCAGATCATTTTCCCAACTACATGCATAACTCCAAACTCATGGACTACTTTAGGATGTATGCCAAACACTTTGGTCTTCTAAAATACATCAGATTTAAGGTAAACCTAATTGAAATATTTCTGTGTGTATGTACATGCAAGGGCCTGTGTGTGCATGCATGTACAAGAATGTGTACATGTGTGTATGTGTGCATGTGAGTAGATAGACTCACCTGTGCCTTCACAAGAGTTATATACAGCATCTTTTGGTCTGCCCAGATAGAGATATTATTTGTGAGCTTCTGTATTAGAAAACCATCATATAATGAAAGAATGTTTCTGATAATTTCACTCGAGTGTGAGGTTGAAAGATTTTATTTATCAGAACCCATTCTGATAATAATTCAGTGAGACATGATCCTTTTGCTAAGATTTAAACTCAAAATGTTTGAGAATATAGAATAATAACAGGAAATGAGCCAAATCATATTGCCTGTAGAACATGAACCAGGCTCATAAAACAATAACCAATTTCTACTATCTATCTACTAGTACAAGCACATATCTCACATTTACAAGCTGCATTTCTAGATTAGTGGTGAAACATTAGTGCCTCTCTGAAATTTAGAATCCAGGGCAGGGGAAAATAGCTATGCCCATGATGAAATTATGAGAAGCATAAGGAAAACCATTTTCTTGCATATGGAAGCTCTCTTTGAAGAATATTATTGTAGTGGATTCAGTAACTCTTCTAATATTTTATAAAGAGTCAACTGTTGCAATTTCTATGAAAAATTAAGCTTGTGGGCTGGGAAGATAGATGAGTTGGTAAAGTGCTTGCCTTGTAAGCATGAGGACATGAGTTTAATTTCTAAAACTCACACATTAAAAAAGAAAAGGGAGATGGTGGTATGTGCTTATAATTTCAGAGCTAGGGATGCAAAACAGGAGGATCCCTGAGGCTCACTAGACAGCCAGTCTAGCTTATTAGTGAGAAATGGGAAACCCTGTCTCAAACAACAACAGCAAACAACAAAACTAGGGGATAGCACCTGAGGAACAACACTCAACGTTGACCTCTTGCCTTCACATACAAGTGAAAATGCACAGTAACACACACACACACACACACACACACACACGCACACATTCACAAAGAAAATTAGGTTTGTGACAGAATATCTATAATATACTAGAACAAAATCAGTATGGAAGTGCCCAGGAATGTGAAATTACACTAGTATGAATGCCTTAAAGGAATTGTACTATTTAGATATTTGAGGGCAGTAAAGAAGGAACAACTAAAATTAAGTACTGTGACCATGAATCTCCTGTGTTTATGCCCTTGCTTTCAGACCAAAGTACGAAGTGTGAGTAAACGTCCAGATTTCTCTGTCAGTGGACAGTGGAATGTTGTTGTGGAGACTGAAGGGAAACAGGAGACCTTGGTCTTTGATGGGATCCTGGTTTGCAGTGGCCATCACACAGATCCCTACTTGCCACTTCAGTCCTTCCCAGGTATGTCATTAAAAATCTGTTTGATAGGGAAGCACTTTTCAAACAAGTTAAGGACAAAATGATTGAGCATAAATACTACTAAATTTCAATCAAATATGTCTGGTAATACTCAAAAACAAACCATTCAACATCTGTGTTAACAGAACAATATAAAAGATTGAAATAGAAAAGAAAGTAGGTAAACAAGATGACTTTATTTTTTTATTACCTATAGTTTCATATAGCTCTTAATGAATACAAAAAACTACTCCACAGTAAAATGGTTTTGATTTTGCACATTTATTGGATCGCAGACTCTTCCAGAGAAAAAGTGAAAATAATAAAAGTGAGGATTAAAATGACAAGCAAAATAAGCAAACATCTGGCAAATCTACAAATTTAGAACTCTTAGAGCATGAGGGAAAATGTTCAGTAACATGCATTTATCATAAATTTTTATTGGCTAATAAAATCAAACTATCAGTTTGTTGCTTCCTTTGAATTCTAGGTGATAAAAGGGTACCCATCTTAGCCAGGGGGTGGATTTCTTTAGCTGACCCACTTCCACTAATACCATTCCCACTACTCCTACTTCACATGCCCTCTATTTTTTTTTGTTTGCTATGAGTTAATCATAAAATATTTGATATGTCAGGAACTTTCCGTGGTATGAGAATCTCTTTAGAGATTGAGACAAAGTAAATAAAAATCACCCTAGATGGTTGTGTTGTGAAAAACTGACTGAATTATTTATACATAATCCTTCTGTACTTACACACCCACACAAATAGTTGTAAAATAAAAGTACTCAATCTTTTGAATGTTAAAAATGTAAGCCAGGCATGGTGGCATATGCCTTTAATCCCAGCACTCGGGAGGCAGAGGTAGGAGGATCACTGTGAGTTAAAGGCCATCCTGAGACTACAGAACGAATTCCAGGTCAGCCTGAGCTAGAGTGAGACCTTACCTCGAAAAACCAATAAAAAAAAAACTAATATAGTCAGGAAATCATTTATGAGTATGATGTAATCTATAGATAAAATAATGAACTATTGTATCTGCTTCTTTTTACTTGCTTCCTGGCAGACAGACTCTCTAGAGAGACATGTGGAATGTGTACATTTAGATGGGATTCAAGGAGAAATAGCATAAACATGTCAAGAGTGAGCAGGCCTAGGAATGCAAGACATACTAGTGGTCCTTATGAAGCCCTTAGCCAAGCCAGGGGCAGTAGGCATTGGAAGACAGAGGAGATGTCAATGAACAAGGGCTTTCTCCTCAGAGATGATGAAACAATGCAACACTTAGTTTCCTGCTTCATCATTTTGCTCAAAACTATAAAGCTGCTGTACTGATAAAAACTACTATAGCCTAGTGCAACTCTTGTGAAATTTTCATTTTGGATAGATCCAAGACAGATCAGTCTACTACATCATAAATATTTTAATAATGTCACTAAACTATATTTAGAATTCACAGGTGCTACTTCTGAGTTTCGTCTCCCTTCACCTGAGCTCTGTTAAATACAAACTTACATTTTTAGGACAGTGGGTGATGCTTGTCCATGTCTTGCTCTTTCAGATTATCAGAACATAACTTTCTCCTTTATGTTAAGTACGACATGAAATTTCTCCTCATAATGAGGATTACTCTTCTTTCACCACAGGCATTGACAAGTTTGAAGGCTGTTATTTCCACAGCCGGGAATACAAAAGTCCTGAGGACTATGTGGGAAAGAGAATCATAGTGGTTGGCATTGGGAATTCTGGTGTGGATATTGCTGTGGAGCTCAGTCGTGTAGCAAAACAGGTGTGTTTGCTTCCAGTAACTTCACTCATTGATACCTGTGCATTTTGAGGTATAATCCTTAGTGTAGGCTTGGTTTGCAAAGTGCCAGAGAAGATATGAAATGTATAGATTCAGCCACAAGGTATTTAAATTCATGCTGACCGGATTAAATGCAAAAATGTAAATAAATAATTTTGCTATTAACTATCAAAGAACATAAGACATTATACAGATAAAGCCAGGTGTTATATCATGAGTCCAACTGTTCTTGTTAAGAAAATAGTACCTAGTTTCTGAACTAGACTTCAACTACTAGTAAAGACAAGAAGAGGTTCAGCAGGAGTAGGAGATGAATATAATCAAAATGCATTGCATATGTATTTGAAATTTTCAGATAAAAATCTGGAGTCTATCTGGAATGAGTGGATTTTTGGTCATAGATTAATAGAAGAGGTGGTAATAAATATATAATCCTTTTTAACTAAAAGTATTGGTAAAGAAAGATACAAGGTAACTCCTGATCAGGATATTTTATTTAATATAAAATCAAATTTCTTACAAATATTTATGCTTTATTATTTGACATTCTTTCTTCTCTTACAAAATTAACAATATTCTGAGTTTAGAGAAATGTGTTGACTTCTGTACTCAGTATTATTAAGTTGTTAGTAAAATCCAACCTACTAAAATGTTCAAATAACCTATATTAATTAATTTATTTATTTATCTTCACTTGTTCACTTCCTTCATTACCATCATGGGAGAAATTATTACTAAGAAATTGACAATGGGAATAGTTCAAAAATATTTTGTTAATCAGTTAAAAAGGAAAAAAGTTCACTAGCATCCATAGTTATCTTGTACTTCATATATTTGATGAATAAGAGTTGGAATGCAATACAGCAGCCTCAGAAATCACAAAGGCACCAGCACTCAATTTAATTTATTGTCTAATTACATCAGAATGTAGTACAGAAAGATTCGAAAAGTGATGCTGGTTATATTCAGTCTAGCAGGACATTAGTTTTTCACAACTTGATCCATTTAAATGTTTAGTATACAGTTTAATTTTAAGGCAAACAATACAGAATTATATAGTAGCACAGTACTCATATCTAAATTCAAACCCTTATTGGTATATAACATACAACAGCCTTGTTCTGGAAATTAGTAACAGCTGACAATAGAGTGACATGGTATTTTACTTCATAGTATTTGACTTCCTGCTCCTCAGTGGTAACATTCATAAAAATGGGAATTGGATAATGCATGAATGAAATAAAATTATATAAACACTTCTCTTCTGCTGGATTGCCTTAAATCTGTCTCCCACAGGTATTTCTCAGCACTAGACGAGGATCATGGATTTTACACCGTGTTTGGGATAATGGATATCCCATGGATAGTTCACTTTTCACTCGGTTCAATAGCTTTTTACAGAAACTATTAACTACAGCACAAGTAAATAACTACTTAGAGAAGACACTGAACTCAAGATTCAATCATGCACACTATGGCCTACAGCCACAGCACAGGTGACAACTATGGGACTTCTTGTGTGTAGTTATGTGTAGATGTAAGATGGTGTAATTTGCTTTAAAAAGACAGCTGAACTTTTGGTAACTGATTATCTTATACATTTGTTAATGTAACACATCCATAAATATATCAGATTACATATATAATCACTTACAAATATGCCTTGCTTCTTGACACCACTTTCTCTTATTCACTGAACAATCAGCAAGCATTTGTTCATCATATGCTAACCACAGGGATAATGCAATGTTAGTACCTCCAATAAGGCTTCTAGATGAGAGAACAGAAAAAGACATGGAAACAACTTAAAGCAAAAAGAAATGTGATTAGTGCTATAACAGATGTCAGGACGGGGCACATAAAAGCCCAAATAAGACATAATACATTAATTTGAGCCTGGGCTAGAAATGTAAGGAAAGGCTACATAGAAGGTAAGATATTCAAAGGTCTTTGCAATGCAAGAGAACTTCTATGACTCCAGGTCTCATCTCATGGAGTTTTCTCTACTCAGAAATCACCTATTGCTTCTTGTAAAAAAAAAAAAAAAGAAAGAAAAGAAAAAAAAGAAAGAAAGAAAGAAAAGAAAAAGAAAAAAAACAATAAATTTTTTTTAATGGATAGGACTAAAGAAAGTACATGAAGGTTATAAACTGTATGCAAGTCTTTCTTCTCCATGGGTCAGAGAAGTAACTGGAGATCTCAAAGTAAGACCCTGACAGACCCTGGGAAGAGCCTCATGTGGAACTTTGGAGAAGGCCAGCATAAGATGAGCCTGATTTTAGTACTTCAGACTGAGGAATTGTAACCAGTTCTGTCTTGTGACAGTTTTTAGTAACTCTAGCCTTGGCCTCAGCCATATAAAACCCCTTAAGAAAATTCCATGAATAAGCTGCCCTTCAGAAAAAATAAATGAAAAACAAGTACCAGAGATGAAAATCTGGTTTTACTGAACTATATACATCTACCACTGATACATAAACTACAGTGGAGTAGAGTTTAGATTGTGAGAGAAAATACTTTTGACCTATCAGAGTCTTAAATTCTGACCAGGTGATTCATCTACAATTAAAAAAATGAAAGAAATCCCAGCACTTGGGAGGCAGAGATAGGAGAATTTCTGTGAGTTCGAGGCCAGTCTGTGACTACATGGTAAATTCCAGGTCAGCCTAGGCTAGAGTGAGACCCTACCTCAAAAATAAGAAGAAGGAGGAGAAGGAGGGAGATGGAGAAGGAGGAGAAGGAGAAGCAGCAGCAGCTGGGCATGATGGCACACACCTTTAAATCCCAGCACTCACTCAGGAGGCCTAGGTAAGAGGATAGCTGTGATTTCAAGGCCAGCCTGAGACTACATAGTGAATCCAAGTCAGCCTGAGAAAGAGCGAGACCTTAGCATAATACATAAATAAATAAATATTTTTTAAAACAAGAAAAAGAAAGTTATAAGAGCTTGTATACACAATAAAAATATCAGGGGTACTGAGGCAGTGACTCAGGGCTTAAGAGTGCTTATTGCACAAGCATGCGGGCCTGAGAGGGTCTGAGAACACCTGAGTTTGATTCCCCAGCACTCATGTAAATGACTGGCCATGGCCACACCAATCTGTAAACCCAACTCTGCAGGGGATGGAGACCAGAGAATCATTGGGGTTCATCGACCAAAATTAGCAGCTCCAGATTGAGGGAGAGACCCCATCTCGAGGAAGCAGGCAGATGATCAAAAAGAGAAGGACATCCTCCATTCTCCCCACATGTGCACACACATCACACCACATACCACACTACACATATCATACACATCAATCCGAACAATTACTTTAATATTGAGGAAAAAGGAGAAAGTGATGAGAGACCTATAAATATCTATCGTTAAGGCTCTATAAAGGTAAATAGAAAAGGGGCGAAGCACAAAAACAAACAAGCATGGAAGAAATTAAAGGAAGAAAGAAAGTGTAGGTCAATTCCATTTGGGGGAGTGTGGTGTAAACACTAAGGAAAGGGGTCAACAAGGGAAAACACCATGAACGTGCTGCTCTGTCTTCACAAACTGCAGGGGTAATAAGGGAAGAAATGGAAGCTGGGCAGTGACAGAAAATCAATACCCCTATTGGCATAAAAACGTGAGAGACAGAGACTCCTCTCTATACCATATTTATACTTCTGTATTTGTTAGAAATCTTTAAATCTTATAGAAACCATTCCGCTTTTTAAAATCATGTATATTGTGTTTATACTGATTATATTTTCCCATTGATTTAGCTAGAAATGTTGTTTTGCTATGCAAAGACTTAAAATTTAAAAATTCATTATTTATAAGTTAATGACTCTTTGACAACTTCTATCCACAGAGTTATAAAAAACCTAATCAACCAAAAATTTCAATAAATTTATCATTGAAAAAAATTCACATGACCATTTCTTCCTCTTTTTTTTTTTTTTTTTTTTTTTTTTTTTTTTTTCTTTTCAAGGTAGGGTCTCACTCTAGCCCAGGCTGAACTGGAATTCACTATGTAGTCTCAGGGTGGCCTCAAACTCATGACAATCCTCCTACCTCTGCCTCCCGAGTGCCATAATTTCTTTTTCTTAGGCTACATTAAAAATGTCTCCTCTGCCCCAAGATTGTAAAATTAGTCTCCAAGATTTACCAGCAAGATTTTGATTTTAAATAAATTTAAAGCTAAAGTATCTAATACACTAAGAATTCATTTTAGACATGATGAAATGAGCATCTAACTTTGTATGCTGACCATAAACCCTATACCAGGTGCAGTAGGGTCAGCATGGGCAGGGGAAGTGGCTGACTTTGATTCGCTCTCAAACACACTGCCTTTTCTTAGATTTGCTTTGGTCTCTATTTTTATTTTCACATACAGACTACTAAGTCAGCATCCAACTGTCAGTGATGACCTGCCAAACTGCATCATTTCTGGAAGGATCCAAGTGAAGCCTAACGTGAAGGAATTCACGGAAAGCGATGCCATTTTTGACAATGGCTCCGTGGAGGAGAATATTGATGTTGTCATCTTTGCGACAGGATACAGCTTTGCTTTCCCTTTCCTTGACGGTCTGATTTCCGTCACCAATAATGAAGTGTTCTTGTACAAGCTGATGTTCCCTCCGGACCTGGAGCAGCCCACACTGGCTGTCATTGGGCTCATCCAGCCCCTGGGCATCGTGTTGCCTATTGCAGAACTCCAGTCTCGCTGGGCTGCACGGGTGTTCAAAGGTAGTGAAGGAAGTTCACCTGAAATGAATACTCTTTTTTTTTTCTTGACACTAGTTTTCTCCTTCCAATAAAACTTGCTCCCTTTTCCTCATGCAAATTCTGAATTTTCCATTCTAGGGCTGAGCAAATTACCCTCAGTGAGGAACATGACAGCAGACATTGCCCAGAGGAAAAGAGCTATGCGGAAGCGGTAAGTGAAGACACAGGAACTGCTGTTTGGGAACCTTGGTAGGAAGCATGGAATTCCTTCATTTTTTTTATCTCACTAAATTATATTACACTCCACTTCCTAACCTATGTTGTCATTGCTATAATAAACAAGTGTTTATCTTAGTCCCTTGTGCAGCTTTGCAACAAATGTCCTCTATTTATTCTCTTTATATCATTTCAATCTGAAATTCAAACTCTTTACTCCACTCTGTCTTTACAGATGTTTCTTCCAGGGCTTTGCCATATTTAGGAAACTTATCTGAGTCCCTGAATATCGAGCTAGTCTCTGGTTTTCATTTCAATTATGTTTCTTACTGACATGTCTGTAGCCTATGCTAAAGCATACTTGAAGTCTGGAGGCCTAGCGCTATTCTTTGATGAATAGGGTCTGAATATGAGTCTGGGAGAATGGGGAATGGGGCTCTAGCTGAGAAGTTTTGGGGATTCAGTTTCCCTAGACACCTTTCATAGATTCCATCTGAATTTTTGACATGTGTTCTAGACTCTTTAAGCCCAGATTCCTATTTCATACAGTGTGCGGAATCTCCCTATTTTCTTGGTCAAAGTCATACATATTATTCTCCATGGGCTCAGGATTTTTAAAGGGAAAAAGATAGGGGAGATTTCTTGCAAATAATATATTTATTTGGCTATGAAATTAAAGGAAGATTGTCTTTGAGACAGTGGAACATGAGAGGCTTAGATACCTTTGGAGAAAGTGGATATAGAAAAAAAATCTATCTATCTATCTATCTATCTATCTATATATATATATCTATATATATATAGATATAGATATATATAGATATATATAGTAAAATATATATAATAATAATAACATAATGCCCTACTATTTTATTTCAAGGATCTAAAAGCTTTAGTTTGTTTGAAAAACCATAACCTTAAAGGTATCTAATTATCATTCTCATCAATATGTGAAATAAGTGGAAAATATTTCTAAATATCCATTAAAATGTATTTTATGCTTATGATGACAAGCATATTGCTAAGCATTCCCAATATGATCTTGGACAAAGCAAGTGGTGAGCAATGTGAAATGGCAGAGCTGTTGCTTCTTCCTATGGAGCAGTACTGGAAATATCCTTGTCCCTTCAGACATGAGGACTGTAAACTCTGTTATGGGAAGGTACCATCACATGAAACAGTCACCACAGGTGATGACTCCCACACTTCCCTAAGACGACTCTTGGTGGATTCTCACACAAGAAACTACCCTTCGTTTTCTGTCGTATATCCACAGTGCATAGTTATTTCTGTCCTACAGCATGCTTTGGGGCCAATGAGACAATGCTACTCCTTCAAACTCATTAGTTCCCAATGCTGAAAGTAAAACTCCCAATGCACATCCCATCTGCGATACCCACATTATGAATGGAGTTCCTTGTTTTATGCAGTTCCTGGACACGCATGGCGCTCTAAGTGCTTTGCGCTGAAGCATTTAGGGGAAGTAGAGAGTAACTCAAGCTGCTGCCGTTCTTAACAGCAGTGCAGAGTCACTTTGCTCTGCAAAGAAGGCCACAGTCATCACACCCTTAACATATTGCAGCCACCAAGCTCTGTGACCAGGTTATTAGTGACTAGCTGATTGCTTCCTTTGGTTGATGAGGAGGGAGCTGTCAGCAACAAGAGGGACCTGGAGTTTTCCCTGCTCTATACCCAGCACAGGTAAGTATTTTACTGAATCAAAATGCTTCATTGGATTGAAAAAATGAACATGGTAGGCTGGAGAGATGACTTGGCGGTTAAGGCACTTGCCATTGAAAACTAAGGACCCATGTTTCACTCTCCAAGCCCTATGTAAGCCAGAATCACAAGGTGACACAAGCATACAAGATCACACATGTGCCCAAGGTAGCCCATTTGTCAGTTCAATTACAGTGACTGGAGGCCCTGGTGCACCAATTCTCTCTCTCTCTCTCTCTCTCTGTTGGGTTTGCCTCAAAAATAAGAACATCTAAAGACTAAGGATCACAATGAGCCCCAATATTCAATGAAGGTTCAGTGGACATGGGAGCACGGGTCTGTGTGTGCAGTGCTGGGGAGTACTTGAGTAGTGTCGAGGTAATTCGTGCAGCTTTCTCACTCAGTTTCTTCATCTCTAAGGTTAAAGTTAAAGTTCATCTCTAAAAGTAAAGTTACAGCTCCAAGAGACTATCACCTCTGTTGTGATTCCGCCTTTTGTCTTGGTGTTTCAGGTATGTGAAGACGCCCCGGCACACAATCCAGGTGGATCACATTGAGTACATGGATGAGATCGCCACCCTGCTGGGGGTGAAGCCCAACCTGCTGCTCCTGTTTCTGTCAGATCCAAAGCTGGCCACGGAGGTTTTCTTTGGCCCCTGCACCCCATACCAGTACCGCCTACAGGGACCAGGGAAATGGCCTGGGGCCCGGAGAGCCATCCTGACCCAGAGAGAGCGGATCATCAGGCCTTTGAAGTCTCGCGTTGCTAGTGATGACAGTCCCTTACCCTTGTGGCACTCTTGGATAAAGATGGCACCAGGTGGCTTGGCACTTCTGGTTATTGGCTTAGCATACTTTAGATACATTCAACATGGTAAACGCAAATAACTAAATGAAGTTAGTGGAGGAAAGCACGTATCTTTATAAATCCTGGATTGCTATAAAACCTTTAGCTAATGAACAACACGCCAGTATTATTTAAAACTAGTATAACTGCTATAGGAGATATTCAAATACAATTAATAATCAGATATATTCATTTTAAAATAGGCATGTGTCAACTTCTCTGCAAATTTTTAAATAAATGAGAAAGATTTAAATAGTTTTTAAGCCTTATGAATACATTTTACAGCATTAAAGTGTACCTCAGTGGATTTTACTAAAGTAATTATACTTATAGAAATTAATACATAAAGTTTTACTTTTCAGTGATTAAATTTTTGCACTTTACCCTTTTACCTTCCAACTAATTTTGTCAAGGTCTTATTCATACATGATCTATTCACTTTATAACATAGAAATTTAAAGGTACATGCTACATATATTATGTTTGAATTTATTAGAAACAATAAAACTGATTTTAATTGGTAGTGTTTGTGATTGTTTTGAAGAAACAACTAGAGAAAAAAAGTATAATGTATTTCAGAGCTATCAATGAATTACTTTAAACTTTCAATATTTAGGAATACACAATCACTCTCCAACACTAAGACCAAGGTTGTATCAATTCATAAGTAACCAACATGACTTGATACTGGCTGTCCTGGTCCCTTTATCTGGCTTTCAGACAGTCTGCTTCCACTGGTATGACCTGGGTTGTGTCAGAAGGTTTATTTGCATTTCCTGACTGCATTTTCCCTCTACTGGCTATGCAAAGTACTCCCAAGGATCAGCTTCTTCCATTTTTGCTAAAGAGCCTTCTCCCTGAATAGCTAAAAATATCCGAATCACTATGAATGAGTGTATGAAAGCTAATTAGGGTAAACAATGACAGAGGAGGTCATGCAATTGTGCCAGCAAGAATCATCAATGAAATATTATAAAAGATCATAAAGAAATACTAATATTTATTAACCTGTCTCAGAGATAAACTGGAAGTTTTCTTTTCAAGCTGAGAAACAATGTCCACATGTCTCCCAGGAGCTGGGAGAGGACAGACACCCGAAGGCCGTTCTCAGACCTCCACACATGCGCCATGCCTACACACACACACACACACACACACATTATCATTATCATCATCATCATATCATACACACATTTAAATTAAAGCTGATTGTCCCTTCCCATGACAATGACTGAATTCTGCTCTTACAACTCATATCCTATAACCCCATGGTGAATATTAGCAACCTCACTGAGGAGGGGCCTCAATGTAATGGGAGCAGGGCAAACATGACTTTCCATACCAAATTTCTACTTTAAAAAAAGCTGCATCCAGCTATCTGCTGTCTCCAAGAATCATAATTCACAGGTAAAGGCTTTTACAGACTGAGAGTCAAAGGATGGAAAATAATCTATGAAGCAAATAGAAGTCAGACACAGACTGGCATAGCTTGATATCTGATAAAGTAGACTTAAAATCATTATTAGCTGGAAGAGATAAAGTAAGCCATACATATTAATTCAGGGTACAATCATCAAGAATTGGGCTACAGAGATGACTTGTGGTTAAGGTGCTTGCCTGTGAAGCCTAAGAACCCATGTTCAACTCTCCAGGTCCCACAAAAGCCAAATGCACAAAGTGATGCAAGAGTACAAGGTCGCACATGTGCACAAGGTAGCACACCATCTGGAGTTCAAATGCAATGACTGGAGGTCCTGGTGTGCCAATTCTATTGCTCTCTCTCTCTCTCCCCTCTCCCACAAAAAAATTTCAAAAAAAAAATTTAAAGAACTGGAAAAAGTCTTAAACACATATGATCCACCAAAATCAAATCAAGAGTATATAAATAACCAGACCCATGGCAGTCAACAAGATTGAAGCCATAACAAAAAGGCTTCCACAAAGAAATCCTGGTAAACACTGGGTTGGCTACTAAATTCTCTCAAAACTTTAAAGAACTCACATAAAATTCCTCAAAATGTTACACAGAGCAGAAAGGACTACTACCAAGCTCCTTATACAAAATCAGCATTACCATGATACGAAAATCACATAGCAGCGCAATGAAAGGGAAAGTTGTATGCCCATCTCCCCTATGAACACAGAAGAAAAGATTTTCAATAAATTTCTGGCACCTCATATGCTAGAACACATTAGTAGCCTCAGGCGATAAGAGGAAAATCAGTCCCTGATCAACTGGCTCATATGAGCCATAAGGGACACTTGTTTATTATCACTGATTGTGGTCGTCTTGAATACCAGGAACTGCAAGACTGCAGAGGAAGAACAGGCATTACGGAGGGAACTGGGTATGAAATAAGCTGTGTTTTATTCCCAGTTATTGCAATCAACTTTGTATTGCTGGACAAACACTCGACATATGGTAGTTTGAATGTGATAGTTTGAATCTCTGACCCCATAGACTTGGGTATTTTACTAAATTGAGCTTGCAATGTGAGCCCCTATCTGGCAGATCCCTGTTAGAGAGAATATATGACTGGAAATGGATCTTGGAATCCAGCCCTAAGGTGGGGGCAGGGGGAGATTGGATTTGAGGCCAGCCTTACTAGGTGTATTCAGATCAGTGCGAGCTCTGGCAATTTGTGCTTACTGGTGTTGGTTTTTCTCTCTCTGCTATTTACAATGGAGTGAGTCAGCTTCTTCTGCCATAGATGGAATTTCTCCTAGATGCTGTAAGCCTGAAATAAACCCCTTTTCTCCCATAAGCTGTGCCTGGTTGGATGTTCCTCCCAGCAATGAGAAGCTGACTACAAAAGAAAGGGTTTATTTCAGGCTTACATGTACAGGAGAACACCATGAATGGTAGAAGAAGCCTGTTCCCTTTCACAGATCCAAGCAGGGAGACACCAGCACAGCAGCCTGAACCATAAAACCAGCAGAGCTCCAATTGCCCTCCACACACCTTAGAGCTGGATTCAAGACTGTCCCCAGTGAAATACTTCTTCCCCAGTAGGGCTCCACCTATTGGAGACTCAAGATTCAAGCCTGAATCTATGGGGCCATACATTTAAACCACTGCAGGCATACACAGGGCCAGGTAGAACTGAGTTCACAGGATGGTTAAGAAAGAGATTGATTCAGCAAGGACCTTGAGACTGGTATGAGGCTTTAGTAGTTTTGCTGAGGTTCATGGTAGGCCCTGATTTTTATGAGGTAGGAGAGGTTTTGGCAGACCCTAATGACATAGACATGCAAATTGGGTCAATAAAGCGGTAAAGCAGTCAAGAGGAGATGAAGGAAGGAAAGCCAAGCAAAGGAACCAAGTCACTTGAAGGCAAGATTTGTGTTGAGTTCTAGTTCCCAAGTGTGTGTGGGGGGGGGGGATGATGTAAAGTAAAATGTTGTGCTTACAACACTCTAGATGGCTTTCAGGCCTGACCAACAGTTCACCAAAGGGGTGAAAGGAACAGAAGACAGGCAAGTACAGGTGATTGTCATTGTACTCCCTCTATGGAAGGAGGCTTCCCGGGATGGCAACCACCCCAACTGTTCTTCTAATTTGGGTGGGAAAGCCATATATATGACATGAGTAATTATGAATTTATTTTCCCCCTATAGGTACTTGGGCTTTTGTGGATACTGGGGTTGAGTCTTCCTTAGTTCATGATAGTTCTCAAACACACCAGGAGCAATGGGCCCTAGTGGATGGCTATGGGTACAAAATGAAGAGGACTAAACTGGTCCTAGGGGTATGCAATAATTATTCACCCCCAGAAGTATTCTATGTGCATTTCTCCACTGCAAGAGAACACTCTGGAGGCAGGGGTATTGCAGGATCACAACCTGCATACCAGTTGTGGTGAGTTTCACCTGAGGATGCAAACTGTGAAAGCAATCGTGCATGGTTGGGTTAAATGGGAGTCTGTGGATTTGCCTACCCTAAGTAGGGTGGTGAATATCAAACAGAATAGGGTGCTGTAGCCTGGGGGCTATGATGAAATTAAAGACACAGTCAAGCTGTTAGAAAGGGCAGATAGTATTCACCTAGTCCAAAACCCTTTTAACAGCCCAGTGTGGCCTGTAAAGGAACCAGACAGACAGTTCATGGGCTTATGGAGAATGCCTGTAGATTATACAGGCCTAAATAAAGCAGTGCTCCGGTTTGTGTTGCTGTACCTACTATTTCTCTTTTGACAAAACAGAATACAAGTGATGGGATCTCTCCATGCAATATTGAATCTGGATAATGTATTTTTGTACTTAATTGAATCCTTTGTTGTTGTGTGATTTTGAACAAACTTATCTGTTAAGAATAACAACAATAGGGCTGAGGATGAAGCTCGGTGCTAGAGCTCTTGCCTGAGTGTACCCCAGCACAGAAAAAAAAAAAAAAAACAATAAGAAAAATAAGTTTTTATTTTACCTTTAGTTGTTCATTCTGTGATGTCCTCATTGTCTTTACTTAGATTTGTGTTTCTGACCTATATTATTTTCCCTTTTTTTATTAAGTTGAAACTTTGTATGGATACATCAAGTGTTGGTATCATCATTCTCCTCCTCCCTACCCCCACTCCACTGAGGGCCCTCCTTAGTGGGATTTCTGGTATTCACCATGGAGTTGTGGGTTATGAGTTGTGAGAGCAGCTGTCAGTCATTGTGGAAAGGGGCAATACCTCTGGATATTCCCTCCCATCCTGTGACTCTTACATTCTTTCCACTCCTTCTTCCATTCTCTGAGCCTTGGTGGGTATGCTTTAAAGTCTGCTTTGGGGTTGAGCTCTCAGCAGCTGCTGGATTTCTGCTTTGGTGCATTTTGAGTATCCTCAGTGTCTGTCTCCATCACCCTGGCTCAGGTTGTCAGGCTCACCATGGAAGCAGCACTCTTGCTCATCTCACAGTTTCTTTTTGTTTTTACCTGGGCCCTAGCTACTGTGTTAGGGGTGGCTCGCCTGCTGACATAGAGTCAGCTATCCTTGTCCTGACGATAGATTTTGGTTGTTTTCAATTCTCACTTCTTTCTGAAAAAGCAAAATAGAGTCTCCAACAGACAGTGAGATTCAGGATAGGTTAAATGGTGTAAGCACCGCTAGTATTCCTTAGCTGTGGAATCCCAAGACCAATTTGTATTCACTTAGAATGGATAGCAAGTACTTCCCCAAGGTTTCCTTCACAACTCCACTGTTGTCATGGGACAGTGTTCCAGGACTTTTCTTTGATTCCCAGGCCCCCACTCTGTAAAAGTGTTTCATGACATAAATGATATAATGCTTTACAGAATCCTTTCCTTTGAGAAGTTACAAAGAGCTGAGGACTACAGCCAGGGGCTAGGGCAAAGGCAAATTGAACTAATGGATTAATAGCGTTTTGTCCCAATCATGAAAAAGGACAGACACTTGCCATACGGCAGTAGAACAGCTATTGCTAGCTGTGTATAAAGCGTTACACCAGGGAAGGCAGCTTATAAAATAAAGGGATAAATTGAAGGCTTTCTGACCAAGCTTTCTGGGAGTGACACAAAATCAAACTCTACAAAGGTGGCATGCATGTTTATAGCAATGTAATGTGGTTTCTTCCAGTCCATTCACTAATGCCACGCAGGCTAACTTAGGTCTAGTGAACTTTCATGCCATGAGGCATTGCCCAGTAATTGAATCAACAGTCAAGCCAGAAAAAATGCTGAACAGAAACCACCATCCCTTAATTCCTGGTGTACATATGACAGAAGCAGGAGCACCAAGCAGGAATGGGTGGCTGCAGACATAGACCCCACGTGGCTGAAGAAAGAAGGAAAGACTAACCAGCGAGCTAAGGTAAGAGCACTGTGTGTGGTAGTAAGTCATGAAGCTTGGCCTGTGATGATCTGTACAGGTCCTGGGCTATGTTCAGAGGCCTAATCTTCTGGATGGTCCGCTGGGAAAAGGAGAACTGATAGGTGCTGGATCAGCCACTGTGGGGAGAAGATGTAGAAGGAAATATAACACAGAGTCCTCAGGAGTCAGAATTCACCATGTGGCAGATCACAGCCCATTGAGTCCTGGAAATCAGGAATCTGATGTTCTTACCAAAGTAGGGATCATCTACCCTTGGGTGCTACTAGAGGCTGTTTTCTGGGTTCATGTAAATTCTGGTCACAAGGGCGCTGACATGGGAAAAATAAAGCCACCGGCATTCCTATGAAATATTCTGATATCCAAAATGCTATCTAGTAGTGTGTGGCCTGTTTCCAGGTATGGCCTCAGTAGATGGATGCTCTAATGGGGCAAGGATGTCAGTCAGCCTGTCTCATGTGGCACAGGTATGTAGACTATCGGCCTCATACCTGTCAGTGAAGGGCACAAATATGTCCTCACCCATGTGGACACTGTCACAGGCTCTTGCTCTCATTTCCTTGCAAGAGAACAACAAAAGGCATCATCAAGGATCTCACCCAGCTCAGTGTTATGCATGGCACACATGGAGAATTGATAGAGAACTGACAGAGATAGGGGCACTTTTATTTCATAAATAGTGATATGCAGAACTGAGCTAAGGATAACCAAATCCATGTACTTCCTTCTCCCTTACAAACCTACTGGAGGGTTGACTGTGAGAAAGGGAATTGTTAAAGCAATTGAAAACTCAAAATGCATAAGGGACCCTGAATGGGTAGGAAAACGCACTCCTAGAAGAAGTATGACTGTTAAATGAAAATCTCATGCCAAGTGTGGGCTACCTTCCTATGAGATATTGGCCAGGAAGGCCCAATAGGCTCCCAAAACAATAAATGTTATTGCCAGTGCTCTTGGTTGCATGCTAGAACTAGATAGTATTCCTAGAACTATTGCTGAAAACTCATCACCCTGCCTTGGCTGAAGGCCATGTAGAACTCAGATTGAGGCTGAACTGGAAGCTACCTCTCTACTGGTTGGCTTTCATGGTCCCAAATCATATCATGAAGTCTGTTCAGGGATAATTGTCACCAAAATTCCCACTCACTTATGGAATCTGCTGGCTACACTCTCAAAATCCAGGCAAGATGTTCCCACTAGTGTAATAATGGCATTACTGTTGTGGTTATAACCAACAAATTTCCAATGGTGTTTGAGTCCTGGAGTTCATGCCTGGTACTATAAAATCTCATTAAAAGTTTGAAGATGGAGAGGTCATAGTCCCAGTGGTGAGACCACTGACATTGTGCATGACAAATGGATGTGATATACCTATCAAATTGCCTCCTAAATATTGCACTTACACCCATAGATTACCATGTTCATTGGCCTCAATTGGACATGGTTGGAAGCTTTTTTTAAATGAAATTGGTGGTTTACAGAAGAGACTCATAACTGTCAAGCTCTGAGATTAAGTTGTTGTGGCACAAGGGCCTAATATAATTCACAGATGGAGGGAAATAGCCATCTGTCTCATCCCCTCCAAGGCTCAGGGAACATCATGGAAGAAAGGCAGAAAAGATAGACTTCCCATGGCAGATTTAACATTCTGAAAATGGCTATAGTACCAAAAGTAATCTATGGACTTAAAGGAATCCACATCAAAATCCACATGAAATTCTTTTCTTTCTTTCTTTCTTTCTTTCTTTCTTTCTTTCTTTCTTTCTTTCTTTCTTTCTTATTTTTTTGAGGTAAGCCCAACAGATTGGCCTTTTTTTAATGAAAGAGCGCAAGAGCGAGAGTTGGGGTGGGGGGAATTGGCATGCTAGAGCTTCCAGCCACTGCAATCAAACTCCAGATGCATGTGCTGCTTTGTGTGCACATGCAACCCTTGTTTGATTGTGTCACCTTGTGCACCTGGCTTACATGGGACCTGAAGAGACAAACATGAATCCTTAGGCTTTACAGACAAGCATCTTAAACACTAAGCCATTTCTCCAGCCTGAAATTCTTTTTAAATATCTTGTTTGTTTGCAAGGGAGAGAGCACAGGCTCACCAGGGCCTTTTGCTGCTGCACACAAACTCTAGATGTACCACCTTGTGCATGTGGCTTTACATGGATACTGGGGAATTGAACCCAGGCTTTCAAGCTTTACAAGCAGGCATTTTAGCTGCAGAGCCATCTCCCCAGCCCTAAAATCTGAAATATTTTTTGAGGTAGGATCTTACTGTAGCCCAGGCTGACCTGAAACTCACTTTGTAGTCCTAGGCTGGCCTCAAACTCACAGTGATCCTTCAACTTCTGCCTCCTGAGTGCTGCAATTAAAGACATGTGTGACAATCACAGAAAGGCAATTGTCACATGGTCTCACTCATCTGTGGTTCCTAACCTGGATCAGCCCAAGTTGCTGACATACCAGAATGGCATCTCCAGGCTTGGAAAATAGGGAGGGTAGGACTTACTGGAAGGAAAAGTGTATGGGGAGGGGACACAAAACTGAATCCAAATTGAACTGGTACCATAGAAACCTTTATCCTGGAAGTTAGACTAAAAGGTGGAACCCTCAACAGGACCTTAGAGGGAGCACCTAAATAGAAGGTCCCTGGAGAGGGTGAGATGAAGTCTAACCTTAAATTTCTCCTGTTTCTCTTTTTTTTCTGTCTGTTTCTTTTTTCTTTGCCCTTGGCACTGGCCTGTAATTCCCTATACCAGGATGTGGTTAACATCCACAATGGGCTGTGATCAGAGACACCAACTAGATCTCCCAAAACAAACAAAACAGACTTCTATCAGAGTACTTGACTACCCACCAGAGGTTAATGGTAAGACCCTACTGCTGAAGACACCATACACTGTTGGCACAGACCATGGAGAGACCTCATTGGAATCTGGAAGAGGGAAAGAATGGTACCAACATGTATTGTTTACATACTAAGTATGTCCATCGCTAATAAAAATAAATTTAAAAAATTTTAAAAATGAAGGCCTATGTGACCACACCTGGATTCACATGACATTCATTATTGAACTAAAAACATATACTAAAATTCATATGGAAGCATGAGAAACTGAATAACCAAGGCAGCCTTTACCAGAAAGATCAATGCATGAGGTATCACAAGATCTGATATTAAATAATATTACATATTCACAGTAAAAATAATAGCACAGTCCTTATCAAAGACAGACATGTAGACATATGGAACACTGAAACAGTGACAAAATTTTTGAGAAAGGTGTCAAAAGCATCCATTAGAGAAAAGAATGCAAGTAGTGGTGAACCAGAAACTTTGAAATGGCTAGAGAAAAACATACCTAAAACAGACACGCTGTGTGTGTGTGTGCGTGCGTGCATGCGTGTGTGTCTAAAAATCATTTTCACAGCAAATGAAATAAGCACCAGTATGAAGAACCAGTCTATGAAAGGTACAAAAATCTTTGCCAACTACCCTTCAGATAGGGGGTTAATATCTAGGATATATAACTTATAGCAAACATGAAACACCACAAAAATCACTCAATGAATAAATGGACTAATGATCTGAAAAATTCTCAAAATACTACAAAAATAGCAATACATACTTGGAAAATTTTCAACAATCATAGTTATCAAGTGTGAAGCTGTGAGACCCCAAAATGTTAGAGATGCCAACACCATAGGATATCTACCAAGAAAAGATATAGATTCAGAATGTAGATAACCCACAGAGAAGCTATATGTACAGACAGCAAAGCTCAAGTTATTTCATCACTACTAGACATGGGACATGGAGCAGTTGGATTTGGTGCTTTCCCTACTAGATTTCTATCTTGCTTTGATCTAATCTTTCTTTGCTGTGCCCCAGTATTCTTTTTGGGAATGGCAATGTTTATTCTGTGCAATTATATTTTGTAAATTTTTAACTTGAGTTTTAATTATCAGGGCTCACAGTTAGGAGACTGTCTTGAGTTTCAGATATGACTTTGTATTTTTTTTGAGGTAGGGTCTCACTCTGGTCCAGGCTGACCTGGAATTAACTATGTAGTCTCAGGGTGACCTCAAACTCATGGCGATCCTCCTACCTCTGCCTCCCAAGTGCTGGGATTAAAGGCGTGTGCCACCAAACCAGGTTGACTTTGTATTTTTAAACAGTATTAGGACTATTAAAGATTATGACAGCCAGGTGTGGTGATCCCAGCACTGAGATTACATAGTGAATTCCAGATCAGCCTGGGCTATAGTGAGACCCTACCTCAAATTAAAAAAAAAAAAAAAGATTATGAAGGCTTTTATTATTTTGAGAGAGAGAGAGAGGGAAAGAGCCAGAGAGAAAGAGAGAAAATGTGTGAGTCAGGGCCTTTCAGCTTCTGTGAATGAATGCCAGACATGCACATTCCTTTGTGTGCATATTTTTATATACTTGTATATCTTTCTTCTGTCTTATTGCTAGGGCTAGGACTTCTAGTACTATGTTGAGGAGCAGTGGTGAGAATGGGCACCCTTGTCTTGCTCCCGATCTCAATGGGAACTCCTTGAGTCTGTCCTCATTAAGTATAATTTGGCTTTAGGTGTTTGTATATATCCTTTATTATGTTGAGATATAATCCCTCCATACCTAGTCTCTCCAGTATTTTAATCATGAAGTGATGTTGTATTTTGTTGAAGGCCTTCTCTGCATCTATTGAAATGATTATGTGGTCCTTTTGTTTAAGATTAGTTATTTGGTGTATTACCTTAATTGATTTCCATATATTGAACCATCTCTGCATCCCTGGGATAAAGCCTGCTTGATCAAGCTGGATGATGTTTTTGATGTATTGTTGAATTCAGTTTGTGAGGATTTTGTTCAAGATTTTTGTATCTAAGTTCATCAGGGACATAGGTCTGTAGTTTTATTTTCTTGTTGTATCTTTGCCAGGTTTGGTATTAAGGTGATGGTGTCTTCATAGAAGGAGTTGGGGGGCTATTCTGTGCTTATGTGAGTTCACTATGACCTGTTCCAAGTACATATATTTTACTACAAATTTAATTACATCATTTTGCCTTAGTGCTGAGTAGAATCCATTGTATATATGTACCACATCTTCATTATCCATTCATTAAATGATGGAAATCTGGGTTGATTGCAATTCTTAGCTACTGGGAAGAAATGGATGAATTTCTAGACACATACCACCTGTCAAAATTAAATTCAGAGAAGATAAATCCCTAAACAAACCTGTTAATCCATTGAGAATGAAAATGCAATCAAAAACCTCCCCCAAAGGAAAAGTCCAAGACCTGATAGATTCTCAATGAATTCTACCAAACCTTCACTGGAGAACTGAAACCACTACTTCTTAAACTTTTGTACATAATCAGAGAATAGCCCAGTCCAGCCAAAGCTCTTTCTCACCCTCACAAGCCAAACCTCACAGTTCTTACTGCATTCAGGTCTTTAAACTCTGACCAGAATAATCCATCAAGCTGTACTTATAGCACTGCAAGGCATCTCTTAAGCCAAGGTTACAAATTTTTCCACAGTCCTCTCAAAACTAGCTCCAAAAAGCAAAAGCCACACAGTCAGGTGTCCAGCAGCAATCCCTCTCCTCAGATACCAACATTACTGTTGCAGTCAGATTCTCAGTGCTGGCAGAAAACACTCAACCAACAGCACCTTGCAAGGAAAAAAAAAGATTTATTTTGGCTTAAAGATTTGAGGGGAAGCTCCATGATGGCAGGGGAAAATGATGGCATGAGCAGAGGGTGGACATCACCTCCTGGACAACATCAGCAGGAGTCATCCTACTAGCATCTAGGGCCTCAGGCTTGCAGGTGGACTGTCAGGGGACTATCTGCTGCCACAATCATGTGACAAAATTCCTATAGTACATCTCTTCTCCTATTTCTGCATCTATGACAATATCTATGTTAGTATTCTATTGACTCTAGTAGGAGGATCATAATGCATAAGCTAAGGAGCACATCATGTTAGAAATAATTTGTAGTGCATTGCAGATCCTTGAAGAAATTTATAAAAGGGGCTTGCTTTGTGCTTGAAAATCCAAAGGGGTAAATCATAGAAAGATCTCCTTCAGAAGTGATGTATAGCTGTTATGCAGAGGCAGTCGACCTCTATCTGCTACAATCACATGTTCCAGGAATAAAAGGGTGGATCCTTCTAGGAGCAGGTGTAAAAAGATCCTGCCCTCTCATGAAAAAGCAAGCAAGAGTAAGTGAGGGTGGGGGACTGAGACCAGGTGGGTATAAAAGAGGACTGAAGGTGAGAAGGAAAGGCAGTGGACACAGGAAGGTTCCTCTGGAGGCTGAGAGAATTCCTGGAAAGAAAACCACAGAAAATTGGCTGACAAAAGTTGACTGTATTTTCTGTCATCTTTGGCACCTTGGCAAGCCAACCTGAGGGGTCCAGGACAGAAAAGTCAACCTCACACCAGAGTGATCCCTCTTTGTAAAGACTGTAAGTTAGACAAACCTTCTTTATCTGTCTAGAGAATGGAGTTATCAATCTATGTCCATTTTCTGCTTTCTTTTATCTCCTCATCTCTAAATCCCTTCTAGATTGGTTTGAAACACTCTCTTCTATCAGCAAAAAAAAAAAAAAACCCTAGAAATGCCAGGATTTCCTGATTTTAATGTTCTTCCTAGTTTGATAAGCAAAGCGAAAAATGCTGACGTTATAGTAATTATTATCTTATCACTTATGTTTTGCTATGTATCATACATATTGGTACATTTTGCTTCCTTGAAGCTGTTTCTGATAATAATTTGACTTTATGCTTGTTGACTGTGAAATTTCACATAGGTGTGAAATTAAGGTCTGAGAAAAATTCAAAAATCAAAGACAAATAAATGAGAAGACCACATAAAACCAGGTAGGGATGGGTAGGGAAGATAGCTGCTGCATGAGTAACATGCTTCCTATGCAAGCATGAGGACCTGAGTCCATATTCCTGGCATCTATGTAAAAGCTAGGCACAGCAAGGTATGCCTATAATCCCAGTACTGTGGAGGTGAAGACAGGAGTATCCCAAGGGCTGGCTTGATAGGTAGTCTAGCTGAACTGGTGAGCTCCAGGTTCAATGAGAGACCCTGTATTTAAAACTAAGATGCAGATTCAACACTTACTGATAATAAATCATAAGGAAGCCTGGTATAACATAATTCTTTGGTATAAATATGATCTTACCATTTCTTAAAGAGGACAATAAATTTGAATATTATTGACATAGATGTGCTAGTTTGTCTCTCATAAGATAATGCAAAGATACAAAAATTTGATGTTTATGTGCTGAGGAAGAACCATAAGAAAATGGTAAATATCTTTGTTTTTCCACTAAAATTAAAAAAAAAACTAAGATGGAGAGTAACTTAGGAAGACGTCAGTAATGAAACAAGTAAAGTTGTATCCAACATGAACACACCAAGATGAAGAGAAGCAGCGATGTGGCAACAGCTCAAAACAAAACTGATAACTTCTTCTTTCTTTAAGTCACCATGAGTGTGAAAAACATTGCAGTGATTGGTGCTGGAGTCAGTGGACTAGGTGCCGTTAAGATCTGCTTGGAGGAGGGACTCCAGCCTACGTGTTTTGAAAAGAGAAATGACATTGGAGGGCTGTGGCGCTATGAGGTAATTTTATAAATATTTTCACAGACGATCTGATGTTATCTGTGTGTGTGTGACTAGCAAATATAACTCTAATAACATGTAAATTATTTCTTAAGTATACTTTTGAAGGCAGTAATATCTTACACTCAAATAAACTCAAAACACTTTGCAGATTTTGCATAATCCTACTTAACTTTTACTTTCATTTTGCTGACAACCCCATATAGAGCAGTTGTGGTATGAATATGTGAATTTCACATAAGTTTCTCAGACTCAAGCAGTGTGTATAGTTATCCCATGTTTAGCACACTTGACAAGAAGACTCTTCTCTGTAATAGTTGTGACATTTCCCTCCAAACAATGGCTCCCTCTGTATGTTGTTTACTAGTTGCTAGGAAAAAAAAGAATATCTAACAAGAAATGTGTGCTTCTGGCTGGGAAATGGCTTAGCAGTTAAAGCGTTTCCCTGCAAAGCCTAAGGACCCTGGTTCAATTCCCTAGGACCCATCTGTAAGCCAGATGCACAAGGGGGCACATGTATCTGGAGTTCATTTGCAGTGGC
Organism: Orientallactaga sibirica; assembly: GCA_036365145.1. Lineage (NCBI taxonomy): Eukaryota > Metazoa > Chordata > Mammalia > Rodentia > Dipodidae > Orientallactaga > Orientallactaga sibirica. The sequence goes on along the minus strand of JAEOAD010002854.1, from coordinate 3,471 downwards.
TGGAGGCCGTGGTGTGCCCACTCTCTCTCTTTCTCTCTGCCTTTTCTTCTCTCTCTCTCTCTCTCTCTCTCTCTCTCTCATAAGTAAGTAATAAAATATATTTTTTTAAAAAAGAAATGTTTGCTTCATCACAGATGCAGCCAAGTGACTAAAAGGAGTGGGTTTATATCAAGGGTAGTGTCTCAATGAACAGGAAGTATGTGTCATCTTATCACTGATGTGTTAATAAAGACAATGCATTTTTTGCATTCTGAAGCATGGTGTTTGATAAGTTAAAGGTGACTCTTCCATGTTTAAGATACTAATATTGTTGTCACTATTATTCCTTTATATTTTAACATAACCCACATTTATATGATTTTTTTTTAATCTCAAATCAACTAAGTTTTGTTTTCTTCCCAGGACCTTCACTTAAATCAACTTTAGGAGTGAGCTGCTTTTGTCCTGTGGTAGATTCTCTTTCACGTTATTCTTTTTCAAATTTTGTTTCCACTTGTTTTTCGTTGGTATCACATTGACACAGTCGCTATAAACCGAATAGTACAACAAGGACCTATCATTAGTAAGTGAGTCTAGTGCCATCATTCTGCTGTGCAATATTGCGGAAAACCAAAAAGCAATAACTTTTCAAAGAAAACAAAGGCCGTCCAGGCGTGGTGGTGCATGCCTTTAATCCCAGCACTTAGGAGGCAGAGGTAGGAGGATCGCCGAGAGTTCAAGGCCACCCTGAGACTACATAGTTAATTCCAGGTCAGCCTGGACCAGAGTGATACCCTACCTTGCAAAAACCAAAAAAAAAAAAAAAAAAAAAGAAAAAGAAAACAAAGGCCGTTGGTGTTGTGATCATCCCTTAAACATTCTTCATTGTGTTCTTGAAACCCGGAAGCCATGGGATTCTTTGCTTACTGTAGGAGACTCCTGAGGTTGGAAATCCTGGGGTATACAAATCTTTGACCAGCAATACTTCCAAGGAGATGACTGCCTTCAGCGATTACCCATTCCCTGACCATTACCCCAATTATGTCCACAACACCAAAATGATGGAGTATCTCAGGATGTACGCCAGGCACTTTGGGCTTATGCAACATATTCAGTTCCAGGTAAGAAAAGAGACCACTGCCCATGCCCTGCACAGAGTCAAGCCAGAGACAGTAAAGGCACAGTGTCAATTGGCCTTTCCAATCACAATTCAGAAAAAAATATGTCTCTTCTCTTATCATGATTGTGAAGAATGTTTTTATTTTAGTCCCTCCTTTCACCCAACCAAAAGCATTATTGCCTGAAAGTTTGAATCTTAAATCTAGTATTCAATTAATTTGATTAAATAAGAATACAGGTCAATAAATAAAAAGTAATGCAGTTTTTGCATTCCAGAGTATTTTAACAATTGGGAAATGACCATCTTAGGACTCAAGAGATCCAAGATCTAGGACCATGTGATACTTTATTCCCCTAAACATGGTATGAGGACCGGAAACAATCCTCTAGAAATAAGGACACTTTTGTTTCTTGTTTCCCAGTCAGAAGTGTGCAGTGTGAGGAAACACCCCAGATTTCTCATCCTCTGGCCAGTGGGAGGTTGTGGTAGAATCTGATGGGAAGCAGAAAATCTACATCTTTGATGGGGTCATGATCTGCAGTGGTCACTACAATAAGAAAAATTTGCCCTTACAGGATTTTTCAGGTACTTATCTGATAAATATAAAAGAAAAAAAATCTGCATCCTAGGGCTGGAGAGATGGCTAAGCAGTTAAGATGCTTGCCTGTGAAGCCTAAGTACTCATGTTCAATCTCTCTCCAGATCCCTCATAAGCCAGATGCACAAAGGTGAGGCAAGTGTAAGGACGCACATGCCCACTAGGTAGTGCAAGCATATGAAGTTTGATTACAGTGGCTAAGGCTCTGGCACACCAATGCGCTCTCTCTCTCTCTCTCTCTCTCTCTTTCTCTCTCTCTCTAAAATAAAAATAATAAAATCTGCATTCTAGTAATCTTAATGTCACTACTATCTCAGGCATTGAACAGAAATGTTTACATGACCCAGAAGGATAAAAAAAAGAGACCTTAATTTTTCCAAAATAGTCAGGGGAAAATCTAAAAGTAGAAGAAACAGCAAACCTGGAAACTAAGAGTTCCCCAGGCCTGGAGACAGGCCTTCCTGGAATGGAAGCTGAGTATGAACAACTGTCAATGTGAAATTACTGGGAAAACATAGACAATGATACATATTTGATGTGACTGAGGTATATAAGAGTTGATGGAAAAGCACAAAAGTGCAGATGAGAGAGAGAGAGAAAGAGAAAGAAAGAAGGAAGAAAGAAAGAAAGAGAGAAAGAAGAAAGAGAGAGAGAAAGAAAGAGAAAGAAAGAAAAAAGAAAGAAAGAGAGAGGGGAGAAGGAGGGAAGGAGGGAGGGAGGGAGGGAGGAAGGAAGGAAGGAAGGAAGAAAGAAAGAAAGAAAGAAAGAAAGAAAGAAAGAAAGAAAGAAAGAAAGAAGGAAGGAAGGAAGGAAGAGAGAAGGAAAGAAAGAAAGACAGAAGATTTGGAGGAAGCAAGTACATGCTCACATTTGTATTTTACAAAGATCAGTCCTGCTGTGGTGTGGAACATTAATTAATAGGGGAAGACAGCTAAAGCAGGAACATCAAAAAGGAAGACTTTAAGTAGACAACTGGGCTGGAGAGATGGCTCAGTGCTTCTTGCATAAGCATGAGGACCAAGGCTGCCCAAGTTCAAATCTCCACATCCCATGTAAAATAGCAGGATATGGCCATGTGTGCCTGTAATCCCAGTCCCACAGAGGAGCAGAGATCCAAGAATCAGTGGAGCCCTGGGAAGCATTAAAAAGGCTCAAACTAGAGTAGATGGAGGGGTGATGGAACAGGACCCTGATATTCCACTCCAGCCACCATAGGCAAGCTGTCCCTGCCACAGGCAAGTACATGGAGTGGCTCAAGGGCACATACACATACACACACTACACATGCCACAGTCCATGAGATTCACATACAATTTCTTTCACTTAAAGTGCTAAGGATCTTTATATACTTGTGATTCTTTACATATTTGTGATGAAATTCACTTGGCATAAGTAGAAAATTAGAAAAAGGCAATCACATGCAAAAGTAATGAGATTCAACATATTGAGCAAATTTAAAATTCAATATTTAAAAAGAAACATTTATTTTCTTGCTTTGAGTTTGGTCTTAGCTACATAATTTCTGCTATTGAATGTTTTGTCCCTTGGGTAATCTTATTATTATATTTTTTTGGAGAGAGACACGGAAAAAGACAGAGAGAGAGGGAGAAGAAGACAGAGAATGGGCGTGCCAGCAACCTCTCAGCCACTGCGAACGAACTCCAGATGCATGCGCTCCCCTTGTGGGCAAATGCAGCATTGCACCCTTGTGTCACTTTGCATCTGGCTAAACGTTGGACCTGGAGATTGGAACTGATGGTTCTTAGGCTTATAG